>JAHLSL010013749.1:5000228-5015924 GCA_025920805.1 Petroica traversi
GGGGGGGCCGATTGCCAGGCCCGGCTGTAGAAGTCGGCGAGGGGGCCCCGGTGTCCTGGGCCCACGCAATGCCAACCAGTCCCAGGAAGAGGAAAAAAGGAAAAAAATACCCAGCAAAAGAAACAAAGTCTCTCCCTGCAAAAAGCCGGGAAAAAATCCGAGGAAAAACCCTCCGCTGTGAGCTCCTCCAGCACCAACACCAGAGAGAGTAAAAAAAAAAAAAAGAAAAGAGATAACGCTGTCTGCTGGAATGCAGCCTCTCCGCTCTCTCCGCCTTGGTTCGTAGTATCCTGCAGACAAACGGCGAGTGTTTTTTTTTTAACTCCACCTTCACTCTCACTGTCTTCCTTGGACCAACTTAAAGCTGCAGAACTTAATGTCCAGCATAAGCAAGAGGACGATTGGGGATATAAACAGGTCATATGGCCAACCCAGGACAGGCATTAAAGTCATTACTGCGTGTAATTATTTCAGGTAGAGAACTGAAGTTAAGAAGTCTGTTATTATCTAAATTTGGCACAAGTAAAAATGGAGTTCTTTGTAGACTGACTTGATTACAGAGGTTGTGATCCTTGGCTGACCATCAATTTTTTAGTGCAGTTTTGTGACATTTCAAGGGCTCTCTTTCTCTTACATGGATTCCGTTCATGGATAGCTTTTGTTAGCTTTTCCTGAAAAAAATGGATTAAATGGGTTTGTGCCTGGTTTTTACTTTTCTAACCTTGAGTCTGCAATATGAAGACGACAGGATCCACAAGCTGCCCTTTCTGCCATGTGACAGGCCAGTGGCAGATGTGACTGTATGGCAGCTGTGAAACAAAAAAAAGTTACATTGTTCACAATTTTGGAGTTACTGACAGACAAATTAAAACAATAGAAAAAGTGGAACATAGAGGCAAAATAAAGACATTATTAAGCAAAAAGCAAGTTACAAATATGGGGAATTTAAAATACATAAATGATTTTGCTGTGAATTTTGATTGGTTTGAATGAAGTGAGTTTGTACATGAATGTGGCTGATGTGGTAAGATGGACAATTCAGGGAGAACAAGTACATGCAAACAACTTTGAGAATGTTTCAAAAATAGTTTTCTGTGCATAGCTAAACTTACATAGTTACGGTGCAGGAGAATACAGCTTAAATATATTTCCAGTAAGGAGGATAGCTCTCTCAGAGATAGGCTTTCTCTAATTTTATATAAGTATCTCCTTTGTAATTTGACAACTTCCTCCAGGCTTTTAGGCTTTTTCTTGAAAAACATAAAGTATACAAAATGTTTCTAAATGCCTTATATTTTTTATGCTGTGTCAAATAAGTGGTGGAGAAATTTTTAAACCTCATGCTTACTGCTAATTCTTGTAATTTTACCAGTTTTAAGGAAGTAAAAGTTTCTTTTTTCTGAAAAGTCAGACAATGGTCTAGCATTTTGTAGTAAGAGCTTCCATACTAACATTTGTAGATGACTTGTCTGAATTTTTTTGTCATATAAGTCTAACCCAAATACCTATTTCTTCTGATAATTCAGACCTAGCATTAGAAAGATGCAAGTTCCTGATATCTGTCCTCATACAGAAGATCCCAACCTCAGTTTTGAATCCTTCTAGGGCTTGAAGATTTCTTCATAAAGAAAGTATGATCTTACTGCATTAGCCTGCTGTGAGAAAAGAGCTGCTTCAGTCTAGAAACTTTTATTATCTTCTCCATAAACCCTAGCAATGTTTACCTGTGTTGTAGAGTTTATGAGACGCTATATACTTGCCCTAGATTCCAAATTCTGCTTGCTCTGTACCTGAGTAGGGGATAAAAGTAATCTTCAATTTGCAGATGAACTCCTGAAGGCTGAGCCTCCACTGCCATAAATTGGGAGTGGGGGTGAAGTGTGCCAGAAATGTGAACACCATGTTCTGAAATAAAAGGTCCAAAGAAGATGATCTGACAGCTGCCAAAACCATTTCAACACAAAACAAAAGGAAGACACCTCAACCCATTTTTGAAAATAAAGAAAAACATCTAAAGCACATTGTAGTATGCTTCTCTTTGGAATAAAATGTCTTCTGTCATGGGTCACTGTTAATTTGTAGGGACAAGGGTGGCTCATGTCTAAAGTTCATTAGAGAAGATCATGTTTTCTTCCTGAGACTGTATGTAATACATATTGAAAATACTTTTTCACTTCACCTGTTTTGTGTTTACACAGAATTCTGATACTGTTTGAGAGGCAATTTTTTCAGTACATTTAAAATAATTTTAATATGAATGAACTATATGATCAAGGACACGCTAGGACAATTTTTTTCCAAGACACTCGCTGGCAGTTAGTACTAATTACAGAATCGAGAATAAAGTGGAGTGGATTGCAGCCTTGAGTTCCCAGAATTACTGTAAAATACATACTGGCTAAAATAGGGGCATCTTGTTCTGCCTCTGAGGTGGGTTTGACCTTGGCTTGCTGCCAGATGCTTACCCATCTCTCTTACTTTTCTTCCTTCACAGGACAGGATGAAAAAATAAGATGGAAAAGCTCATGGATTGGAATAAAGCCAGGGAGGCTACTCACCTATTACCATCATGGTAAAAACAGGCTCAACTTGGGAAAGATTGATTTACTGTCAATTAAAAATGGAGTGCAGTGGTGAGAGAAAAAAAAAAAAGGTCAAAGCTAAAAACACCTTCCCCTTGATCCCTCTGGCTTCTTCTCACATTCAACTTCACCCCTTAATTTCGGTCTCTTCCTACTTCTTCATTCCTGAGTGCTGCAGGGGCGTGAAGAATGATGACTGTCATCAGTCCCTAACTGCTCCTTGCTGCCAGTCCTTCATCCTGGTGCTGTTTTCTTCCATGACCCTCCATGTCCCATCCATGTCCTTTACTAACTGCTGTAGTGTGGGTCCTTCCATGGGCTGCTGTTCTTCAGGATCAGACTGCTCCAGCATAGGTTCCTGGGTAGCTGCTCCTGCCAGGAGCCTCCTCCTGCCTGCAGCTTACTTCAAAACACACACCCTGTTGCTCATTATGTGATCTTCCATGGGCTGCATGTGGATATCTGTTCAACTGTGGTTGTCCATGGGGTGCTCCACCATGTTCTTCTCCTGGGCCTGCAGAGGAGTTCCTGCTCCAGCATCTGAAGTACCTCCTCCTCCTCCTTCAGCACTGGCATTGGTGTCTGTAGGGCTATTTTTTCCTTATTTTTCTCACTCTTTTCTCTCACAGCTGCTGTAGAGTGGTTGTTACACTTTTTGAAATCATTATCACAGAGGTGCCACCGTTGTCACTGACAAGTTCAGCTTTGGCCAGTAGTGGGTCCAGCTTAGAATTGTCTGGAACAAGCTGTGTCCCATAAGAGGCATCCCCTGAACTTCTGGAGCCCCCACCTCGCCCCACTGACTCTGCCAAGTAAACCAAATTGAACCACTTAGATTATTTTTTGTTACTGTGATCAAGTTAAGAAGTATGACCTGCTGATTGCACGGAAAAGGTGAGAAGCAAGCCTGATAGTACCATGTCTACTGGGGGAATGAACAACTCCTCCTGCTGACTGCTTTGGCACGAGTGGTGAAAGCTCAGCCTGGTGTAGCCTGGCAAAAACAATATTTTAACCACAAGGAAAATCAGTCAAGGTCCACCTAAGCCCCGACCAAATGAGAAAAACTTCAAACCTCTGGACTATTTAAAATTTTATTTATCAAAGTTATAATTTGTCTTAGAAAGTTCGCTCTCCCAAAGTAATAATAAATCAATATCAATATTATATATATAACCATAAATACATACATACATATATGCTGATCTATGTGTATGTATTCATCAGGAATTCTGAAGTAATTGAATTTGAATTGGTTTCACTTGTTCTCTACACTTTTGAAACATTTCTCAAATTTCAGAGCTCATTCTCACAATTGCTTAAAGATAATCCAACTGTAAGCTGCCGAACAGACTGCAAATTGTGTAACCTCAATTCTTCCTTTGGTTGTCTATTGATGGTTTCACAAGTAAGCTTTCCTAGTGAAGTTTGTTTCATTTCTCCTTCCCTTTACTGAAGATGTTCTATCTTTAGCATTAAGCATTCAGTATCTACTCATAATTCCCCTTTATTGCTTTCCTTAGACCATTTTGTGTAAATTCTGTTTAAAAAGGCAGTATTTTTGTTATTTCTGGATGGTGTTTTCAATCAGACTTTCATTGTAAGCTACATATTTTTGTGAGTTCCTTTTTTACAACAGGTTTCAGCATCAGCTGAAAATTTTTCAAGATTTCAATTTTAAGTAATTTTTTTACCAAAACATGTTGTGAAGGAAACTGTCCCTCTGGGCAGTCAGTCTCCATATAGCATGTTCATAAAAGTACTGTATATGTGATTACTGAGAAACTGCATGAAAGTATGAGATCTGAACACAAGAATTTTTCAGTATTCCCATGGGAATTCTTTTGTATCATGTCAGCTGTGGATAAAATTCATAGACTGATGTTTTCCATTATTTGACTAGGTGCTCCATTCCCTAAGGAAATAATAAACTATGTATTTCCAAGTGTTGAGCATTGTTAGGATTAATAGCTTTCATTAGTAATTGAAGCTAAAGTACTTGAGGCCTTAGAGTGCAAGGACTGAGAGTTAACCTTTTGATTAAGCTAATGGTGCAACCACAAAACCAGCTGAAAGTGGCAGATGCAATCAGAATGAAGCTAAGAACCAAGGAAACATTTCTATGGGAACATGGTAATTTTTCAGACAAAGGTCAGCCCGGCAACCAGCAAAGTACAGCTGGGGTCTGTGGTCTGGAATGGGGGTCCCTCCTTGGACCAAACAGCTCTCAGCTGTATGTTAGATAAAGAAACCAGTTGTGTGCTTGGCAGATTGGTGACCTGTTTCCTTCAGGCTGGAACCTAGGGCTGAGCCCTGTTGAGTTGGCATCTGTAAAATTCCTAACATGGACTAGGTGGCAGCTGTATAATTTCTGCAACTCAAGATTGTGTTTCACTTGTATATTTAGTAACTTGAATCTATAATAAGAATTGTCCCCTAGTATGTGATTCAGTTACTCCCTTTTTGGGACTTTACTGTAAGCTCATTACAAATTCATATAAACTGCATATTAGTATTAATGACAATGGGTTTATTAATACAACCAGATACAGCTGCTTGTTGAGTAGTTCCTAAAGGGGTGTACTGCAGCAAAAGAGTGTAATTTTATTTTTATCTGGAATTTCATCTTTGTCCACAGGCTTTTGAAGGTGCTGTAATTTCTTGGAAATGGACTAATTTCATCAAAAGGGTAGATATTGCTGGGATCTTAATTTATTGTACCTTTACACAGTCTTTCACAGGGCCCTTTCTAAACTTGTCCTGTTGGTTTTCCAGACTCCAGTTTCTAAATCTGCCTTGTTTCTTTATGTTCCCAAGAGTTAGTTGTTTGGTTATTATTCTGCCCTGCAGAGTACATGTGGGGTCCTAATTACAGACTAGTCAATTTATATTCTGCAATTCACCACTCCTTTTTTTTTGTTTTCTTAAGTTAAAATTTGTCTTATGTCAATATTTCCAGGTTTGTCTGACACAGTCAAATGCTGAACAAGAGCTTCCCCAAGATTTTAAGATTGCCTTTCAAATTGAGCTCTCTTGTAAGAACTTCTAAATTTCTTCTTCATACCTGATACCTTTTAACAGTTTCATACTTTCTAAGTTAATAACACTTAATGCCTTTCCCTAGTACAGTCTTCTGAACATGTAGTTTCACTTATGTATAGATTAGTAAAGTAATCTCAATATCCAGGACAAAACAACTTTTTTCTTGTCGTAGTTTAACCCCAGATGGGAACCAAATCCCATCCCGCTGCTCGCTTCCTCCCTTACAGCAGGACAGGGGAGAGGATCAGAAGGGTAAAAGTGAGAAAACTTATGGGTTGAGCTAAGAACAGTTTAATAGGTAATGCAAAAACTGTGCACAAAAGCAAATCAAAACCTAGAATTTGTTCCCTTCTTCCCAGGGGTGGGCAGGTGTTCAGCTATTTCCAAGAAAGCCAGGCCCCATCATTCATAACAGTGACATGGGAAAATCAAAATGTTATGACCCTCTTTATTCTCCTTCTTGTAGCTTTATATAGCTTTATATGAGCATGATGCCATATGGTCTGGAGGGTTCCTTGGGTCAGCTGGAGTTACTTGTCTCAAATATGTCCCCTTCCAATTCTTTGTGCATGCCCAGTGGGTTGAGGAGCAGAAAAGACCTTGACACTGTGTAAGTGCTGCTCATGAAAACACCCCTGAGTTGCCAACACTGTTTCCAGCACAAATCCAAAACACAGCACCAGACAAAACAGGATCAAGGAAAAACACACTTCTCATTTGTTAGGGTTTTTGTTTTTTTTTTCTGGCAGCTTCAGAAAATCTTCCTGAGGGACAAAATTTCTGCTGGATCTCTCTGGGTTTTTTTCCATTGGTCCTTCTATTTCTAAGCCTTATCTTATCAAATAGTGCTCTGATAAAAGTAAGTGGTGGTGTTTTGTGGTAAAAGTAAATATTTTAAAAAAGGAAACAATCAAAAAAGCCGGAAGTATTTATCTCTTGATGATGAGTTACAGGTAAGAACCTTGTCAGAAAGAAAGGGTTTCATTTCTTATTATCAACACTGTACTAAGTCCTCAGTAGCAACTCAAGTTATGTTAAAAGTTTTTCAGTTCTCAGAAGAATGAAACTTTTGAAAAAATATGTTTCTAATGTAAACCAAGACAAAGAGGACTTCATGTATGGATTTTCTTGTATCTGTAGCTTCTGAATGAAGTAGAGAGGGCAATTATTTCTTCAGCGAAGTGCTTTTAGGTTTACTGATTAAATGTTCTGCATAGATGTAGAGATTGCATTGCTGCAGTCATTGACATTACTGTCCAAATCTTTTGCAACCTTTGCTTCTTGCAGCCTCCTCCTGAGTGGAGGTGATTTCAAGATATGATCAAGACAATTTATCGTCTGAATACAAAACATAAATATTAATTTAAATCTCAGAGTGAGGTCCAGTGTTTACAGTTTTTTTCTTTGGCATACTGCTGTGGGGTTTTATATGAAGTTGATAGACTATTTTGGGAAACTGGTTTGGTGTTCTCATGAAAATAAAGAAACAACCATGCATCATTCATCCTGTTTCTCCTTTCCTACATGCACATGGCAACAGCTATGTTCAAAGAAAAAAAAAAATCCTCATTATCTTCAAAGCAAAATATTGTATTGCATGTTCTAATTGTGAAGAGGCACAAAGTGAAGTAGTAGATGGTTCATGCTGAACATACTGAGGATTTGGTAATAAACCAAGTACACATTATAGAATCTTTTCTGTATCAGTCATGATTCTTAAGAAACTGGTTCAGGATCAAAAGTTGATTGAATAAAAATCACTTTATATAATACCAAGTAGTGCACAGGAAAGAATTAGTTTAAGTTTGGAATTTATGAATCACTTGGATTTTTTTTTACCAGTTTCAAACTGAAAAATCTATTACAAGGAAAAGCAGCCCACAGTGGCAAAATTGATATGGTTTCATGATACTGTGAAGAAGTGAAGTATAAAGGGAGGCTCTTCTGTAATTTATTCTTATTTAAACCATTATTGTTCAACTGATTAAAAAAGATCTACTGGTCATTTAAACTGAGGTATCTGAAATCAGAATTAGCTTGATCTTTAAGTACCCTTAAGTCAGTAGATGTAATCTTTTTGGATTTCAGTAAAGCTTTAAATACTTTATCCTAGAGAATAATTCTGGACAAAATGTCCAGCCCACAGCGGCATAAACATATCATGGGATGGGTGAGCAACTGGCTCATGGCACAAGGGGTTACAGTGAATGGGGTGACATCAGACAGGGGACCTGTCACTGGTGAGATTCCACAGGGCCCCATCTTCAGCCCACTGCTCTTCAACATCTTCATAAATAACTTGGATGCAGGACTGGAAGGGATACCGAGCAAATTACAAGATGATACCAAACTTGGAGAAGCTGCTGACTCCCTCAAAAGGCAGGGAGGCCCTGCAGAGAGGCTTTGACAAATCAGGGATCTGTGCAATCACCAACCATGTGGAGCTCAACAAGGGAAAATGCCAGAACCTGCACCTGGGATGGAGCAACCCTGGATATACGGACAGACTGGGGAATGAGATGCTGGAAAGCCATGCCATGGAAAGGGCCCTGGTGTCCTGGTCAGTGGCAAGTTGAACCTGAGTCAGCAGTGCCCTGACAGCCAGGAGGGCCAGCATCTCCAGCCAGGAAAGGGTGGGGATTGCCCTGCTCTGCTCTGCACTGGGGTGGCCTCACCTGGAGGGCTGGAGACAGTTTTGGGCACCACAATATGGGAAGAAGGATCCAAAGAAGGATCACAAAGACGGCTGAAGGGCCTTGAGGGGAAGCCATATGAGGAGCACTTGAGGCCATTTGGTCTATTCAGCCTGAAGAAGAGGAGACTTGAAGGGAGACCTTATGGCAATCTACAGCTTCCTTGTGAGGGAAGGAGGAAGAGCTCCTGATCTCTTCTCTGTGGACCCAAGGGAATGGCCTGAAGTTGTGTCAGGGGAGGTTTAGTCTAGATATCAAGAAAAGGTTCTTCACCCAGAGGATGACTGGGCAGTGGAACAGGGAAACATTCACAGCAACGTGCTTTACAAAAGTTGCTTGTTTCTTTGTTTCTAAATTCAACATTCTGGAGGATTATGGGTTGCCTATTGAGGAGTGATGTGGAGAGTGAGGTGTCAGAAATGGAAGAGTGGTGAACTGGAAGACTAGAAAAAGTGAAACTGCATTTGCTGGTGCTGTGTGTTATTTCACAGCTTCTCAAAGATTTTTCAAAATATATTGAACTGGGTGATTTGGTACTAAGTCAGCAAGTTTTCTGATAACAGCAAGTTATGTGGTGTGGCCACCACGCTGGAGGGCAGGTATGCCATCCCTGCCAGAAGGACTTTGATAGGCTTGAGAGGAGGGCCCATGCAAACCTTATGAAGTTCAACATAGTGCAATGTCCTGCACTTGGATCAGGGCTATCCTAAGCACAAATAAAGGCTGTGAGGAGAATGGATTGAAAGCAGCCAGAGAAGAACTTGAGCATGTTGGCTGACAAGAAAACTTTTAAGTGACATGGCCATGTGTGCTCGCAGCCCAGAAAGCCAACTGTATCCTGGGCTACACCAAAAGCAGCATGGCCAGCAGGGCAAGGGAGGGGATTCTGCCCCTACTCTGCTCTTATGAGACCCCGCTTGGAGTGCTGCATCCAGCTCTGGGGCCCCCAGCATAAGGATTTTTGTAGCAAATGCATGGAAGGGCCACTAAAATGATCAAAGGGCTGCAGTATATTCTCTTGTGAATGACAGGCTGAGGGAGGTGGTGCTGATCAGGCAGGAGAAGACTCTGGGTAGACATAAGAGCACCCTTTCAATTCCTAAAGGGAGCTTATAAAAAAGGGTGAGAGTGACTTTTAACAGAAATCTTTAGTGATAGGTCAGGGGGTAATGGCTTTAAACTGTAGATATAGATTAGATATAAGGAAGAAATTCTTTGCTGTGAGGCTGGTGAGATGCTGAAACAGGTTGCTCAGAGATGTTGTGGATGCTTCATCCATGCCAGGTCTGGATGGGACTCTGAGTAATCAGGTTGAACGAAAGGTATCCCCTATCATGTTAGAGGTTGGAACTAGAGGATTTTTAAGGTCCCTTTCAACCCAAACCATTCTAAGTTCTTTCACAAGGCAATAGGTTGAGAAAATTTTATTCTAGCTTATAGTCCTACAATGGGCTGTAAACATTTATTAAATATTTGGCATAAGAACAAACACGTGGATCAAAACAGATGCTTATACAGATTCTCTTTCATAGCTTGATTTCTCCTTAAAAGAAGAAGATGATGTTAGTTTGCTCAGTTGGTTTTATTTTATGTTCTTGACATCAGATAAAACAGTTTGAGTGCTTTTGTGCCACTTTCTTATTTATCTACAGAGACAGTTAATGATAGTTGAAATCACTTGTCTGATGTGAGAAAATACTATTTCGTCTCTGCTGTCAAGGAAGGAAGGAAGGAAGTAGAAGATCATTAATCCACCCCAGGATATGGTGCCCTTTCTCACTTACTAGTAAATGTTTCCCAATGTCTCAAAGTACTGTTCCATGGCAGTACATTTTGATTGCCAAGTACATGTGCAAGTACAGGGTTGACAGCAGTCATGAATCTCTGGTTTATTTTTTAGGCAATTAAGGATGATATTAATCTTTTTATTAAACCAGTCTGATACTACACTGATGAGGGCTATGAAAAACCCTTAATTCTGTAATGTAAAGCAGGCTCTACTGAATTTTCTGCTCAGCCTGTTTTGTAGCATAAATTATGGGCTCCCTCTGCTGTTTCTTTGCCAAGGTAAACAGTGTGGGGCAAAATGAGTGATCTGTGTGCAGAGGTAGGAATATTAATAATGTAGAAAAACTGGTTAGAACATCTCCACATGAAGCTAGTACTGATTTAAACTACTTGTTTTGAACCTCTGCAGCTCAGGATACTGTTTAGAAAGTAAGTGGAATTGGAAATGTTCTAAAACAATTCTGAGCTTTGGGGTTTTGTTTGGTTTTATTTGGTTTGGCTGGGAAGCTTTTTGATGTTTTTTGAAGGGGGCGGGGACAAATGATTTTTAATTATAATTCCCAATGAGAAAAACAGTAATTTACGGATGGATGCAGCTGAACTGGGAAAATTGATGAAGCAGCACACAGTGTTTCCACAATATAATTAATTTAGCAACAAACGTACCCACTGTGTTATGCAGAGCAGGCCTTGTATTCCTTCTGGAATTCTTCTTTGTATGTGCCTTTTGTATTCATAGCTTTGGGGTGATTAAGAAAATGAGTAGGACAGCACCCAGACAAGCTTACTAGCAAGGACAAGCAACTGTAGTCTGCCCATAGTGAGCTAATTTTTGGGAAACTGGTACAGCCTAACTCTTCTGTCCACAGCACTGATGTGCCTTGCACAAGCTGCTTGCAGGACTACTGGGATTGCATGCATGGCAAATGGGATAGAGCCCAAAAAATCAAGAAAATTATGGCTAATGCTTTTCCCTTGTTGTTGTGCAAATACTTCCTTTGTTAAGAAAACACCAAGTTGTGGTCAAATGGCACGTTTGAAGAGAGAAGGATCTCTTTGCAGTGGCGGACATGAGCGACGATTAGGGCTCAACAGGCAATAGTAAGAAGGTTGCTATTGAAAGAGTGGTTGCCTTATACAGATGGCAGTGCTTTCAGGAACATAGGTATGCCTTGAACATGCATCACATATTGGTGGCAGCAGGAGTATTTCAAACTACAGAGTCCTTTTCACAACAAGAAATTTTCACCAGAACCTTTCTTGTTTGCTCACCTGTTGCTTACTCTGTGATCAAGGCTGGAACAGCAAGCCGAGGGAAGGAAAGTTAAAAATTTTAACTAGCATGCAAAGAAAAACATTGTAGGTACTTCCTTTCTGCAATGTCAGCCACTAGAACAATTGTTTTCATTTTTTGCTCTTTCTGATTTTACTGCATAGGTGAGAAACTTGTCTCTCACAGGTTGAAAACTAACAAAATCTCTCTGTAAAGAGAGTACAGTTCAGTGCCTAGGCAGAGTATTCCTAGACTTAAAAAATCTACCACTGAGGCAATACATGTTTTGTGGTTTTGAGAGGGTACTGTTCTTCACAGCATTTCCATGAATTAATTCAGTGGTCACTGGTTCAATCTCTTTTATGTTGTTGTGAAACTATTTCTTGAAGTAAAGACAAAAAGTTTTGACAAACTGATTTACTTTCCTTGTAAAATGTTCCCAGACTTATGAAGTTTCATGAACATCCAATATCTGCTTCTTTTATCTCCATACTCATTCCCACTTGACCTTACGCCCTTCTAATAGGCTTTTCCCTATGAGTGATTGCCTTTTTCTGTAAAGCTTTAGGACCTTTGCCCTCTGTTCTTGCCCATAAAAAGCAGAAATTAAGAGTCAAGTAGTGTTAAGTTCCAGGTCAGAAAATATTTTGGTATCTAATTGTTGTTTGCTTTGCAACTTATGAAAAGCAGAAATTATGCAGATTCACCAAAATCTGAAGTTGTTTCTGTAATTTCTTAAATGTAATGAGCTGAAAAATCCATAGCCTGTCCCACTGTTTATTGCTTTCTTAGCA
This sequence comes from Petroica traversi, assembly GCA_025920805.1. NCBI lineage: Eukaryota > Metazoa > Chordata > Aves > Passeriformes > Petroicidae > Petroica > Petroica traversi. Next base: position 5,012,401 of record JAHLSL010013749.1, read on the forward strand.
GATCTCAGCTATCTCAATTACCTCCAGTAACACATTGTTCTCTTACACAATGTTTCTGCAGAAATAGCTTGACACTGACCTCCGAGTTGCCCAACATCTATTAATCTACAAACATCATGGCAGTTCAGTAAATATCTCTTAACCTTCAGATCCCCTGTCTTGTTCTACTACATTCCATTTCAAGGCTCCTGATAGCAATCTGTGTTGATTGTTGAGAAATACAAGATACTTTGGACCAGAGTCTGTCAAACAGGAGACTCTCATTTAATTATCAAGGTGGTGAGCTGCCTGAGTTGCCTTGCCCCATATTACTTTTCTTGTCCTGCCAAAGCCTCTGTTGGTAGGATTCTCCTAATATTTTGCCAAACAATTGACTGAAGGTTGCTTTTATAATACGGGACAGACTGGTCTCAAACATTTTGATCTGGGTCAACTGTGGCTGAAAAAATATATGTGTGACAATACACCTGCCATTCAGATGGCCATCATATGATTCAACCTAATCAGAACTAGTTAATCACAGTTATTTAATCTGTGACACCTATTAAACCATTTTTGGAAAATGGACAAAGAGGGAGGGACTTAAAATACATTTTTTAAAAAGCAAGCTTGGTTTCTTCAGAAGTATTAAAATTTAAAGAATTTTGAGCACTAAACATGAAGTATGTCCACATGGCACAATACAATGCTGTGCAGAGACAATGGGAAGCTTGCTGAAAGCAGGGCTATGTATTTTTATAAGGAGCAAACTGAGGATTTGGTGTGGAGAAAAGACACTAGAGAGAGAAACAGGGTTTCAAAAGCCTGAGGAATTCTTGAGAATTGACATAAACTTTCAAAAGTTCTACACCTTTAATATTTCTAAAATATCTGAAATGCACCAATTTTGTATTTCACACACAGTTTAGTAAGATACAAATGGTAGTTCTCAGAATTTTATGTAATTATCAGCTATTCAGCAGATAATGTCAGCTATGCCTTATCAAACAGATATTGATAGTACCTGTTGCTTCACTGTAATCTAACACAGCCTCAGTACCATCATACCATGCATCATAATGTGTAGGTATTACTCCTAGAAGAAAGTGGTCTATTCAACTGGAAAAAAACTTCAGACTGCTAAAAATAAAGATAAAATTTTTATTAAAGTAAAATAATAACTTCTGTTGTTTTCTATTCCAGACTAAAATACAGAAAATGTACTTTCAAAGCAGGTATTTTTTGGGCATTCTAGCAAGTGTGTTTTGTACACATCTTTGATTTCATCACATGGTTTCAGCACACTAAAAGTAAGGAGAGCCAGAGCGTCCTTGAATTGAACTCCTGAATCAATGAGTGTTTTGTCTTGCTGGGAATGGAAACATCCAAGGAACTGGCTAAAATGCTACTAGTTTTACTACATATCACTCTTTTCTCTGAGTCAGCTCCTGAATATTTCACTGAGACTAGTGTAACCAGAATTTCCAGTTTGGCTGGGACAGCCCTAAAATATTCCAGTACCCAGCAGATATGGTTCTGCTGTTTTTCCACACCACATGAAGCAAACAGGATATTCCTGCTCTCACCTTAAGCCCTGCACAGGAATGCAGGCTTTTGCAGCACAGTAGTAAGAGACAGAGACTCTGGCACAGGGTTGTGATGTGATACAAGTTTATGTTTCACTGCAAAACCAGATGAACAAAGCATGGTCTACTCTGCATTAAATGCTGGTTATTCTGATGAGTCCTCAAAGCTCAGGCTCAGTTAGGTAACCTGACATGGTTAGGTGGCATAATGCATGCTTTCTCTTTATGCTGGTTTCTGTGGCTGTATGCATATCCTAGAAAAAAACTTTTCACTAACAATAACTGTAGGTAAAGTAGCATAAGCAGGGAACAGAAGTTCTTCCCTAGCTGCCTGAAATAGCACCCGAGTTTCCTCACTGGAGGTAGGAACTATCAAATAGTTCTTCTCTTGATTGACAGACAAGACAAGTTCATCATTAAAATCTGCCAATGTTTTTGGAAGAAACATGTCTACTAGCCTTACTAAATTTTAGTAAACTACTCTAAATTTCAGTAGAGTTAATGAAATTCTACTTGTTCAAAAACTCCACCCTCTCCAATACAAACTAGTATATTTAATATGAAAAGAAAACCGAGAACACAGTATGAATGATGGCTAATGTTTTAGCTGGATCATGGCAGCCCATCATGATTCCCAATAAAAATAATTAATGTTGCACCTGTTTGACAGAATGAGCTAGAAGTCGTCAGTTAGACTTCTGTGAAATTACTTAACCACATGGTTCTTAAACAAATGCTTCCTTAACTTAGTACTACTCAAGGTCTTCTGAGTTACTGAGATTGTAAACCTAGAAGCTGAAAAAGAAGTCACTGCGTGCCATCATGTGGATATCACAAGAACAACATCAGTTCTGAAAAGATGGATTCTTAAAAAAAAAAAAAATAAAAAAGTGGGAAAGAGGGGAGAGAACAGAAATGTGTATGCCCTTGAATACAAATATCATGAGAACACTCGGTCTAGAAAATAGAGGGGGTTTGTTTCTGTGTCTTGCTTTTCAGTCTTCATAACTAGCAATGCTAGTAGTATACTTAGGATATCTGTGTCTTCCACTTTTTCTTCTTACATATTTACCATCACCACTCTGTTGCTAGTTCCAGCTACACATATGGTGATTCTCTAAGACAGTCCAAACTACTCAAACTGAAGTAATGAATTTAAATGTATCATTAAAAGGATGGCAGGGAATTAAGGTAAGAGACATGAAAGAAGGAAAGAAGAGGATAAATTTGAGGCAAAATCACTTATAATTTTTTTTGCCTTCTTACATAAAACAGCTTGTGTCCACAGCTTCCATGAACAGTCAGTGCTTTATAATATGATATATGTCAGTTTCTCAGAACAGTTCCCATTTTAGAGTTATTTACTTGGAATACAATTAAATGCAAGCACAAGCCACAGAACGAGCACTGCTGCCTTGGTGCCTTTTTTCCAAAGGAGATCCCTGCACTAGCGATGGTAATGGCAGAAGGGGAGACGTGAGCACGATGGTAAAGTACAGCTGAGTAAAAATGGTTTGGGTTTTTCCTTTGTTTTTAGTTTGGTTTGTTGTTGGGTGTTAGTTGTTTGGATTGTTGTTTTTGTTTTAAGCAAGCAACTGCAGTTGGCTGGAGCATGTCACAAGAAGGACCTGTTTTCGGGGCTTTCCTCAATGTCTGCTGGGCACTGAAGCATTCGACCTTTTCTGAGCGAAAAGGCAAATCCAGAGCTACCAGGGGAGCAACAATCCCCATCTCCACGCGTGGCGCGGGGTGCGAGGTGCAGCCTTTCCTGTCAGGATGTGGCAGCTGGGGCAGGGCGGCCACAGCCGTCACTGCACCTTCCATCGCCGGACGGGCCAGACCTGGCTGCCTGGAGATCCGAGAGTGGCGAAACCCGCGGCAGGAGAAGGGCACGGGGGTGGCCGTGAGGAGTGGGCTCGCAGGCACGGCAGGGCTCGTCCCGCCCAGCTCCGGCCGGCA
>JAHLSL010013749.1:5020924-5072524 GCA_025920805.1 Petroica traversi
CGGGCGGCAGCGCTGGGGCTGAGCCCGCCTGACCTCGGGGCTGCCCTGCACAGCTGCGCTATTGTCATGACTTGCGCTTTCCGAGAAGGGCCCTGCCTCGTTACCTACCAGCGTTTCCTGACGCTTCCCCCACCCCCTACACTGCTTGGAGTCTTACCCCCTCTCTCGTGTTATTCCTTGGGCCCCAGTCTGTAAAGAGGTTTCTCTGAGTCTTGATGTGTGTTCCTTTTTTCATCTAGTGATCGTCACGATCTACAGGATGTAGATAAGTGTCACACTCTCGGTGCAGTGGTGTGGCAGCTTGGGAAAATACCCCTTCACATAAACGTCCGATAGGAGGAAGAAAGGGAGTAGGCATTGCGAATCTCTGCAAGGAAGGAAGTTAAAGGGCAGTAAGGCAGTATTTGAAACAGAGCAGCTGGGCTTGACTTGCAGAGAATTTATTTTCCTGTTGCCCATCGCTGTTTCGGTTGTCTAAATGCAGACAGATGAATACCGCAAGAGAATTTTGACCTCCCTTAGAGAGAGACTGAAGTAATATTGCACTACTTCTGACAGGCATGAAGCTTCATAAGACCACTCTTGTGGTGCTGGATTTCTGACATCTGTTTCTGAGAACGTTTCTCATTTTTCTTTTGATTGTTTATAAATGCTGTGTTGGAGGAAAGGAAGTGGTTACTGTCTGTGAGCTTTGATAAAAATATGGTAACTGTCTCTTCTTTCAAATCAGTTTGGTATCTTGCATGAAGAGATCTATTCAGCTGGGAGATAGAGGTAGGATAGTCATTTTGAGAGAAGACTAAATTCAATCAAAAGGAAATATTACTGTAAATATGTAGTTTTCAAAGGAAATCTTAACTCCACAGTTGCCTCTGAAAGAGAACTTGTGCGGAATGAACGGATCACTAAACCATTATTGCATTTACTTCTACATGTTTTGTTTTGTCAGTAAATATTTTAATAATAAATAGTTCTAAGCTATCCTATAGTGCAGAAGAAAGTTGATTTTCTTCCAGTCTCATTTTTCATCATAGTTAAGCTGTGGTAATTGTACTAAGAATGAAATGTATTCTGGCTGTACGTATGACATACGTATTGATTATTATTGCAGAAGAGAAAGACAGCTTTACAATACAGTGTGTGTATGTGTGTGTGTAGGAGATGTGATAACTCTGGTATTGCCACAGTGACTGAATTTTATGAAGCTGTTTTATACTTTGCTAAATGGTGTGTTGCTTTATTCTTGTCATCACCAGTGTTATGTATGTAAATAGTATGTAGGCAGAGTTTGGCTTTTAAGTATTTGAAGATCCTGTTATATACTTGACTTACATGAAGTCACTCTCACTTTATAAAATTTTTACAGCTAACTTTTCTGAGCAAGTAGTTGAAAGCTTTCCATCTGATATCCCTACTGGTATATACTATGGATGGGCCTGTGTTGGAAATGGAGATGTGCATAAAATGGTTTTGAGCATAGGATGGAATCCCTTCTATAAGAATATTAAGAAATCAGTGGTAAGAATTTTGCTTTTTGTGGGATTTTTATTGTAATGAAAGACCGGATTAATTATAACAAGATATTCAGAATTTGATTGAAAGATATCCAGGAATTTGTGTGCCATTAGAAATGCATTTGTTGTCTGTATTATGTATATATTCGGAAAATAATGTATTCTCTGTCACCGGAGAGTATGAAAATGAAGTTGAATGAAGTTTTTCTTTCTTCTACTCCACCATTTCTTAACTGCTGCCAAAATTATAATACAATGGTACTTGAAATTATGGTTGCTTGAGTTGCTGATAGCAAATTAAGCATAAACTTGGTAAATGCATTGAATTTACTGGTTATCAGAGTCCTAGCATAAACTGGAACATAGTAATAATCTGTTCTCTGCAAGGTATCTGCGTTTCAAATAGGACATGTTAGGGCAGCTTAATTTGTAATGATTTTTTAATAAAATCTTCTCTTAAGTGATGGAATTCATACATGACATGCTGCAGCTTAATGTGCAGAATAAATATTTGAGGGCATATAAGGATGTAAAGATGGAGAAGTTAAAATCCTGAGCTGGGACAGCTGTGGGTTTTTTTGCTGTCAGGAGCTGGTGCTTTTCCTGAGTCTCACAGAGCTCTCTTTATTTGTTGAAAACAATTTTATTTGCACATGAATCTCTGCTTCTAATTTTTTGTATTAGGCAATTGTATACTTAAAAAAAATTCAGATAACTTTTCTGAGCAAGTAGTTAAAAGTTTCCCAAATGATAACTCTGCTGGGACATGCTCTGGGTTGGCCTATTTTGGAGATAAGATGTGCATAAAATGGCTTTGAGTGTAAGATGGAACTGTGTCTTAGTCTGGACTTTCTCTTCAATTTTGTCATTCAGTTTCCTTAGGAGATAGTTATAAAAGCTCACCTTGAGCCAACTACTCTATCAAAATCATTATAGTTGTTTGAATGTATCCACTTGTTGATGAAACATTAACATTTCCTGTCTTGGAAATCTTACCTCTGAGAAGTTTTGAAGCATTTCTCCTGATGTCTGGTGTGGGGTTTTTTTGTTTTTTAAAATTGGTTTGTTGGGGTTTCTTGTTTGGTTGGTTTAGAGGCTTTTTGTTCGTTTTCTTTTTCTTTCTTTTTCCGTTTATACACTTTTTACTCTTTAAGGGAGTAATTTTTTTTTAAATTCCATGCTAACTGCAATTCTGCTTCTTAATACAAACTGAAGCCCTGGCTGTTTAATTTTGAATTATACATGCTATACTAAATGTCCCTTTTATTTTTATGTGTTGGGGAGAATTTGAATGTTGGATATTAGGCCTACATGCTTACAGAGATGGAAAAAACCTCTTAAATTCATTATAATTGTCCACTTACTTATCTTCCTTTAGGAAACGCACATTATCCACACCTTCAAAGAAGACTTCTATGGAGAAATGCTTAGTATAGTCATCACTGGATACATTCGACCAGAAAAAAACTTCGATTCCTTAGGTCAGTATTGGAGGTCTCCCTCAAACTATTTTCTTTTTTGCCTTACTCATGCAAGTTCTGTGTCTTTACTGTATTTCCTTCCATCATTAGAAGTTTTACCTGTTAACCTTTGAAATTTCAGTTAAATGTTCTCATAATTTAAAAATCAAAAAAACATACCTCAGCATCTTCTAATGTATCACACTAAAAATCTGCATTTTTCTTTCACTTATATGAGGAGTAATTTTAAAATAATGCGTGTGTCACAAAAGTCACGTGTCCTAATTTCTTCTTAAAATGCAGTTTGGTTAGTATTGAAACAGACCTGTTAAAGTGTCTTTTGCCAAAAGAAAAGGATAGTGCTGGTAATGGCTAAAAGTGCAACTTTAGCACGTTATAAAAAAGACATTTAAAAAGCAAGGAATTCTGCCTTTCAAACCTCACAGTTATATTCTGCTTCTGTGATTGTTGATGGTATTTTGTGGTGCCTTGTTTTCACTTAGTTACTGTGTTCAGAATACAAGCCAACTTTTAAATATCCCTATTGCTTTTGTCAGATGCACTCATTTCGGCAATTCAGGAAGACATTGAAGAAGCAAAAAGACAACTAGATCTACCGGAACATCTTAAACTCAAAGAAGATAACTTTTTTCACCTGCCAGAAGGAAAAACAGTAAACGACCACTGAGAAAACCCATACAGCATTTTTTTTTTTTTTAATTTTTTTTTCTTATTTTCTCACCCGTCATGGAGCTTTTTTATTTGCACTGCTCTCAGAGATACTCTTGTGTCATATGTCTGTCAGGTGACTGAGATCACATCCAACCATACAAGAAGATTTCAGTTTTCTTTGGTTAAGTCATCGTTAGCCCAGTCATACAAAAGAAATAGAAGGCTGTACTATGTCCTTATAGATAAACCATGTATCCTAGAGCTGCCAGGTCTTTAGAGATCTGAGCATATTCAGAACATGACCAAAGGCAATGTAACCCTAAGATGTGGTTAGCTCATTTAGTGAAGAATGTCTTTTCTCAACATCATGTTATTCCAGCTTCTTTGCCCATTTTTTATGTAATTCTTAGATCAGGGTTTTAACTTAGGAAATGTTGCTATTGATTGACTCAGAAAATTCTTGTGGTTAGATATGATTAGATAACAATAGCAAGATTAATTATCTCTTGTTTTTTATATACTACACAGCTGTTGTGGTTGAAGATACTACTTTAATTGAAATTATTTATTTTAAGTTTATTTGAAATGGAAGCTCACCGAAATTGTCGCTCATTATGTTGCTAGTATCTGAGCTATACTTCTTCACTGTTGATTGAACATAACACATGAAGAGGTGTTTCACTTAATTTTAAAAAATGAATAAAAGTGTGAAAGTTGATAAACTGTAAGGCTCAGGTGCAAAAGATGCAGAAACAATATAACATGGCTTCTGCTCATCGCACCTTAAAGGCAAATAGGTAGCGAGACACAGGTTTGCTTTTTATGTGCTGCTGGTATTTTTCATAGGAAAATCTTGAAGTTATTCACTGCACTGGCAATAAAATGTCTGACTTCAAGGCTGGCATTATTGTAAGGCATAGAAAAATCTCTTCAACACTCTGCACTAAGTGCAGGTAAAAGCCAAGGTTTTGACAGACCAAGTAGATGAATATACAAATGAATACCTTTGGGGATTTATTGCATAATATATCTTATGCATAACACAATAGTGAATGTTGGTAGTTTTTTACAAGAAGTTGCAGACAGTCCTCCTCTGACATGTGGGGATATAAGGGGAGGTTGGAGGTCGCTTACAACCCTAACTATTCTGTGATAGATAAGTGGAAGGAGTACTGTGGGAGTTGATGATAATTAGAAAATTATTTTGCAAAGTATGTAATGTGTGATTTGGTATGTACTCTTCTTCTGATAAATTTTTCTATCCCTTGGTAAATGGAGCTGGGTTAGCTACAGTGACTCCCACATTCATAACTTTTTGACACCACCTTATGATGTGTCTGGGATGTACTCTGAAATTCAAAGTACTTTGAATATGTCTCAGCTGTGATTCTCTGTCTGAACTATGATGTTCAATATGGAACGCACAATTTCTGTAGTTAAATTTGGTTAATTTATTACTTGTCCAAATCCTGTTCGAATCCTACTTTTCACTCTAGAGTTTAAGAGAGTTTGAGCAAGGAAGTTGTTTGGGTCTTTGTGACAGGTGCTGTCAAGAAGATAGTTTCACTTAATATTGCTTTAAATTCTGGCTCATATCATGGGCTATTATTACGGAAGAGGTTGTCAGGAAATCAGTGGCTCATGTTTGCTCTTTGGGACTTCTGGAGAAAACTTGATTTTGCTTAAATTGTTCACCAGTGCTTTTGACACCAGAGGCAGATACAATGCATTTGGGAGTGAGGGACATAGGACAATATACTTTATTTTAAAGGAGAAGAAAAAAAAGTTAGTGAGATTTTTACTATGTAATGTGTTGGAAACTGTATTTTTAAAAAGTTTGTAAAAGAATTGTCTTGCACGGTTGATGATTGGAATTTTAAAAAGGAGAATTTTTTTTTGCCAAGAGTTTATACATTCTTCAGATTGTAGTAGTGTTAAAATTATATATTTTATGATTTACAGCCTTTTAGAGAATAAAGAGAAGCCACACCATTCAACAGCATATGTTGTCAATAATAGATTGTAGTTCGTCATGGTACTGTAGCTAAACAATCATAGCTGCCTTTAAAATTGATTTTTGCCAGTAATGTATTGGGTCTGTTGTGTAAAATACGGTGCCTTAAGCTGATTCTGAATTATTTTTTTCTGTATCTGCTAATAAATGCCACTATCAAAAATTCAGCTCACCATTTGGTTATAGAACTGCTGTGCTATGGATAGGGAACGGTTGCAAAGGAAAAACTTGAAAGATTCAGTTTGCTCTCATATCCTAGCAGCGGTATGATATATGGATACACTGAAACTGCTTCTTATGTGTCTGTCTTCAAATTAGAAGTGTGTTAGTACATCCATTTGGTTGAGTGTACCTGACCATGTTATTTAAGAGAAAATGTTATACATCACTATTTAAGCTCAGTACATAATTCCTAGCACAGTATAAACTCTATGAAGGGTTATATTTTTGTATTATGTACAAGTAGCTGTATTATGGTTGATGTTGCTGCACTGTACCATTAGTAAAGGAACTGTAATTGTCAAAGTTATCATTCTTGTCTTGGATTTTCTTTCCTTTGCCACTCCTGGCAATGTTAGTTGTCTCAGTTATGGGGGTAACTGCCTTATTTTTAACGTTTTGATTGTCACATGATTTAGTATTCCTCTTCATTACTGAAGGTGCAATGATTAAATGCCAAGTGGATTCCACAGAACTCTGTCAAAGTTACAGAGTAATCATCACACAAAAAAACCCACTTAAGAATTATGGCTTAAAAATTTGTCCTCACATTTAATTCCTCTGTAGGATAGGTCTTAAGTGATTAACTGCTCTAGAGCTGTTTAGTGTCAGAAATGTGAAGGAACTATTCTAAGGCTCAGTCTGTTCTCTTAGCCATTTGACCAAACTGGCAACAAATAAAACAGCACTTTCATGCATGTATGAGTAAAGGCTTTGTTCTTCACAGCAAGGGTCTTTAAGGGGCATCTTCTTCTGAAGTATTATGTATTTTGGCAATGCTAAAAAAATTGCTGTGTCCCTTTAAGGTAGATTACCCACTGAGTGCTATTTATTCCCTTTGGCATAGTTTGAAAGTGCTGAACCTCTTTAAAAGGTAGGTGAAAGATTTCTGTTGTAATTCTCTGTGCTTATTTCAGTTCTCTGTAGCCCAAGAAGATCATGAGGAAGGCTGAACAAGTGCTTTTTGCCAGTGTAGTTCTGGACTCTATTGCACTTTGCAATAAATTCAAATTCTGTATATGCGATGAAACACTATTTAAACACTGGAATTAGATTCATTAGGTGTTGGTGGTGTATAGAATATTTCCGATATTTTTCATACAAATGAGGAATACTGTGGAGGTACTTGGTGGAAGAAATCGTGTCATAAATGCAGTTCCATTGGGAAACATACTGCAAGATTATGACAAAAGACATAGCTTTGAGGAACGTGTGCACCAGATGATATCAACAAGTCTGGGTACAAGAGCTACTGTATTATGCATTGCTTTCCAGCTATAATTCCATACTAGTAAATGGCTGGCACCCATCCCAGAGACATCAGATAACTACACCCATCTTATTTATCTCTGCATGTTCTGGTAGTGATTGGCATGGTTCTTGGTAAAGCTGTAAGGGCACATTTCAGTGGGTGGCATAATTACTAAAATGCACACACATACATATTGGCAACTGATTTGCTCTTTAAATAGAGGACAGAAATACATTCTCCTAAAACAGTGTATATCTAAAAGCCTGCCAAATAGTTAGGTAAAGCTTTAGAAAAACTGATTGTGGAAACCATGCCCTTGTCATAATCTTTGCTGGCTGAAATCTTGAGTCCAGCATGCCAGGAAATTGCACGTAACAAAGAGTGCAGTAATTCTGAAAGAAAGGCAGTGTAGCAGAATATCCATAAAGTAGTAAGGACTTCTCTAAAACACTGACTTGCATCTTATTCACACTCATCTTCCTTGTCTCCCAGAAGTGCATTTTGAAATATATATTGAACTATTGCTATCCTATCCTGTATGTGTTACATCTTCATCTCCAGTATCAATACTTGACATTCTTGTAGTTGCATATGTAGGAGAGAAAGGCTTTGGATTGATTTACAGCTTCTCATACCCTCCTATTAGCTCTTAACAGCTATGGTTTTGCCTTGCTTTCTTCAGAGGCATGTAGTTGATACAGCTAAAAGAAAAAGCCAAATTAACTGGTAAGAAAGTAAGTGGTTTGAATTTTGCTCTCTGGTGCTAGAATGGATTATAGTACACTTTCATCTGATAGCAGCAATTAAAAAAACTGAAATTATGTGAGGTCAAGTAGGAGGGGTGTTTGTTTTAAATGACCAGGTAGAAGTGTAGGTTGGAGTACCATTTTTAATGTATTGGAGATACTGTCTTACCCTTCCAGTACTGCAGTTGAACTCTTGTAGCTGTGATGGTACAAGGCTAAAGAAAAGGATGTTGTTAGGACAGCTGTAGGGTTTCTTATTAGATTAAGAGTAGTCAGACACAAATGGACACAAACACAACTCACTTCTACCTTAGGCTAGAAACACGAAACACTCAGAAATGTTTTTAATTTTGGTATTGAGAAAAAAATTGTTTTGTGACCTGAGCCTGCTTTTTCCAGCCATATGTATTTGATTTAATCACGTTTTTTTCACTCCACAAAACTGTGCACGATGCTGTAGCTGTTTCAAAGCCAATGAGATGATTCTGACATGATGATACAGATTGCTGTCTGTTGAAATAAGTACTTCCTAGTCAACCGTTTTACGAAAAGCACGGGTGTTCTAAAAAATGTAGGAGAAAAGGTGACATGTCCCGAATCAGCTACAAGCAAGCCCTGCCTATTCAGGGAGGCATTATGTTGTGTGCCTTCAGCTCGACATCCCACTTTTGCTCTGTTAATTTTTAAATGTTAGCCTGGTCAGTCACAAAGCTCTTAAATACCTCTGCTGTTCTTCAGCAGGGTCATGCCTTGCGATTTTTGCTACAGTCAAAGCAACCTGGGCTGTCTGCCAGTTTGAAGTCATCACAGCAGGGTGGGCAGCGGCCTTCTTCATTGTACAGTGGCATGTTAGCTGGACACAAGAGAAGAACAAAAATAATATTAAAAGATAACCTATCCTTACAGGAATATTCTCCGTTGTTCACATTGTGTTCAGTATTTAAAAGTTCAGTTTTTAAATCACAGAAGAAAATGCCTCCAAATGGGCACCTCTTATCTTGGTGCCTCCTGGACTTTGTATTCATCTGCAAAACAGCCTGAGTTGTGCATTTCACCCAACAAACTTTGTATGGACAAGATTTGCACCCAAATGCTCTCTTTCGTAGAAAAACAAGGCAATATCACCACACCAAAAAAAGTAATCTGACTTCACTTCAAATACACACTGGGCACTGTTGTTTGTCTTTGCAAAGAATCACAGTGAGATCTCCAGCAGCAGAAGGTCAGTATTTAAAAAAATATGAATCCTGAGCCTGGTCTTGAAACTCTGTGTACCCACAAAGCAGATTTTGTGGGTATTTTGAATTTTGTGAAAAAGCTCTTAATGAACTGCAAGGACGATGATGGACTGCCTTTTTTCTTTTTCCCTGTTATCATCATTCCCTGAAGAGGGGTCCAAGAGAATTTGCAGAGTCCTGTCACGGTCCATATAATGCACATTACAGAAGAAAGCTGCAGGGCAGATGTGGGATGTGAAACCCAGGCGGATGTGCTGGGCCTCTGTGGACACCAGCAAAATGTCAGCTGTTGCAGCCTGTGCTGCATAATTGAGGGTCTGAAAGAAAGAGTGAGCAATGGCAAAGGAGTTCAGGAGGGATATAACTTGGTCTATAGGCTATACTAAACATTTAATACTTTTATTTGATATGCTTCATGTCCTTTTAGTCCTTGTTTAAGGAAATAAATTGAGGCAGACATTTATTGTGAAAAACTCTTTTTAGCCTCAAGCAATTACATTCATAGGGCCATTCTCTCCTCTAAACTGAATACCCAGCTTTTTAAATTTCTCCTGTCAGCTCCAGTTTCCCCTGGCACCCACAGCTAATTGTGGTGCAGGTGTGACCTGTAAGGACAAGCAAACCAGGTGTCCAACCCTCATAGTGAGGTGAGAGGCAAAAGAAGAATGGATTGGGACCCTGAAAACTTGAAGTCAGTTTCCATGAGCAACAAGAGCATGTGGAGTCATGTCCATGCAGTAGTGGAGCAGGATGAGCCAGATGCTAGCTTAAGGAGGGTGTAGTGGAGCAGGAAGGAAAAGCAGAAACTCAGGTCCCTGAGAGTCGAAACAGTCATCTGCGTCACTGGGTCCAGGTACAGCATATTTACCTGGGTGTTGGTGAAAATGTCTGATTGAAGACCTGCTGGCAAATTTTTCTGAGATGTAGAAATCAGGATTGTTAGGAAGGACTGCAGTTAGGGCAAGTGTCTAGCACATGGAAGCCCAACACCTGCTCTCCACTCTGTTACGCTTTGTTTTCCTCTATTTCTCCTTTCTGAAGGGCTGAAAAACTTTTCAGCTGAACACAGCCAGTCAGGTAGTGGGGAGGAAAAACAGTGGCTACAGAGCAAAGTAACTCGACCAATTTCAAGGTCTCCCTTTTCAGAGATAATAGTGCAAATACAAGATTAGTGAATCTTTATAATCAGAGTATTAGCAAAATTATTGCCAACTTCCCTAGAAAGAAAAGCCAGTACTATTCAGTGTGGTCTGTCTCACTTACTCATTCTGCTATCTGAACTCAAGCCAAGTGCAGGTGGAGGGAGCCTCAGCCTCCAGGGGCTGCAGAGACCACCCCAGTTCTCCATGATTTCTTGAAGAAAGCCTTGACTACCCTCTTTGCACTATCCATGTATTAGTTAAATATTTTGGTATAGATTAGTAGTACCACTAGCTACTCCACTAATGGAGTAAAGAACTAAAAACATTAAGATTTTTTAAAATGCCTTTTCCATGTTCCTGTAAGTTTCATCTTTCTTGGGCAGAATGATCCTTTTGTTCTGGTTTCCTTATCCATTTTCAGTGGAAAGATGTGGATGTCTTGCAAGGCTTCCTGCAGTGGCAAGGTCTAAGAGTTTAGGTAACTCCTTTCTCTCATTGACATACTCTCTATATTTACTTTTTTTATCTTTCTTGCTGAAGATCCGTTTTTCTACAGAGCAGATTAAAATGTTCAACAGCGTAGTCTATCTAAATGTCCCTGAAGGTTGAGTGTAGTCCAGGTCTGTCTCAAGCCTCTATATGTACTAGCCATGCTAGCACACAGACATTTTTAGCTTACTTACACAATTGGCACTCAAAGTAATTTGCTGATGACCTCTCATCACTCTTGTGACATGCAGAAATTCACAGTCACCAGACTTTGAGAGACTACTTCCTAGCTTCGTATTTTTTCATTACTCTATTATTGTACAAATCCTTGCAGAGTATCCTACTTGGTGTCATCTCTAAGAATGTAAGAAATACTTTAAGAAAGCTAGATGTTTGATCTTAATTTTATTGAGTTGAGCAGTACTGACATTTTCCAATTTTCTATCCCTGCTCCTATGTAAATCCTAAGATTTTTTTCCCCTTTTTAGACACTGTTCATTTGACATACTCTGAAAAACTGTCAAGTAGTTGATGGTATATTGGACAGCCACATAATTTTAAGGAATGTGTTTCGGTATACTCTAAAACCTTAGCTGAAATAAAGACCTCTCTCTCTATCATGTCTGCCTGCAGTTGGACATCCTCCATTCTGTTGTCAGTGATTTCTAAAAATTTTGGAACTTGTCAGGGCTGAATTCTGACTTTTATTGAAATTGTCTATGGTCTACACATGCAATATATAGAAATTCTAATTTTTCTTCTTTGCATCCATCTACTTTAACCTGGCTTATGTTTTGTTTAATTTCTGTGCAGTTATAAAAATTTAATCCTGGCTATGAATATGAAGAAATAAATCAAAATCACAACTGAATTACAGTTAAAAGGGACCTTGATCCTTGATAAGGTAATGGTTGTAATATATATTTTAAAAAATAACAGTAAGATAGGCTTCTTATCTTGTTAAACTGAGGAGAGATTAATACTGCTGAAGAGTATAATTTCCAAAACATATGAAGCCTTGCAAGTAAAAATATAGGTTTTTTTAAAGGTGAAGGACAGGCCCCCTGCTTTTAATCTTTGCTCCTTTAGCAGCTTTTGTTGTTTTCTGTAAAAGTTGCCAGTCACCTGCAGAGAAGAATATAGAAAAGCAGGTGGTCTTGACAGCCTTTAATGTTACAATCAGATATAAATGTTTAAATACTTCAATTTGTGTACTTCTCTTGCCAACAAAAGGAGTGGAATTAGACATTCTTCTTAAAAAAATTTTTTTTTTGCGTGTCTAAAACTTTTTAGAATGGGCAGTTGTGATACAGAAGATTTTTCTGCTGAAACTTGTGCAGAGTATTCCTTCATCAAGTAATATAACTTGATGTTCCTCCAAAACAGCATCACAAAGTTTTAAAGAAATCAGTCATGAAAAGTTAAACTGTTTATCCTTGGCCTTTGAACCACTGCTAAATGAAAACAGCAAATGACTGGGTTTAGTCATATAAAGATCTTTAACTTATCAGTTAAAATTTTACTCAGGATAGTATTGTCATAGGTTGTTGCGTAATGCTGCAGGAGAACTATTTAATTAATAACAGATTTTCTTGCCTTCGTGGGAAGACTGCCAGTTTGGAGGCTTCATCTCTCCTGTTCCAGCCTATCATTCATTTATCCTTGCATAAGAACAAATCTCGTGTAAAGACAAATACTCATGTCTTGTTATTGAACTGTTTTGTACTTTTTTCTGATCCAGTGTCTACTACCATGCTTTACTTTATGATCCTGTAAGACTCTGTTTAAAAATTTCAGTCTGTAGCTCTTCTGGGTGTAAGTGAAACGTTTAGAAGCCTCATGTTTATGATGTGTGAATCTGACATTTTTATGAAATCATGAATCAGAGGCTACTATAGACTAGACATAATCTATAAATGGAGCATTTACTCCAGATGAATGGCCCATTTTATTATTGTTATGCTCTTACAGATTTTTAAAGACAAAAATGTACTGTCTCAGACTCACTGAGCTGGTTTATCAATATATGTACTTTTTTGTTGGTTGGTGTTTGTTTCTTTGGGCATTTCTATATGGTTTTCTTTCACTTAAATATCTTCTCTTTAAAAATCCTGTTCAGGCCAGGCTCTGCCTTAGTGTCACATTGATTCTTGCATCTTTGTCAGAACATTGACTACTTTGCCATACATCCAACTTGTCTCCCCTATTCCTGGAAACCAAGAAGCTGATCATGCTGTGCCCATTCAGTCTATTCCAGCACTAAAACTCTTCATAATTCTTGGAAATCTTAGGTACAAAACCTGAAAATTGCTAGAGAATTTGTTAATGGGTAGAGAGTGACACCCTTCCAAATGGTCACAGAGATCTCTCAGTGGCTTGGTCTGATGAGAGTATCAATTCTTTTTTCATAACTTCTTTAATTTTTTTTCAGATACCTCTGTGAAAACACACAAAATAGGTGACAGGGAAACACAACTAGTCTAATTTAATGCAATTCTGAGCTGGAAAAATTAATTTCTCAGACCCAAATCTGCCCATACTTGCTGTGCTAATCTTCCATCAGTTGAAACATACCTTAAATAAGTTCTGTTTTCTCAGCTATGATTTTTTTTCTGAACTCTGCTGGGATATATCACAGTCCGATGATAGATATTTGTATTGTAAATTGCAGAATTTTGTTGTTTGTTTTGTTGTTTGGGGATTTTTCTCAGTGAAGGAGTGTGTCTTACAGGATGACTCCAGTTTCGTACTAGAAAAAATGATGCTGGTCTGTCATAACCTGATACTCTACTACAGCACAAGCTAAGAATTGATTCACAGCAAAGGAAGTAATAATCTCTTTCTGCAACAGCAGTTTTCTTTGAAGTCTCCTAAGGGAACATTGGTTCCAAGTGGCTGGAGAGATTTGCCCAGATTACTGCTGGAGGTATTCTGCCTGCAGGCGCATTTGAGACAGAACTCAAGAGTGAGTCGCATTTCTATGTTTTCAGGTAAACATTTATGCTTTCATGTGCCTACAGCAGTGCTCTTTTTAAGCTAGGACTGCCACATTTGGTATCTTCTGAAAAGCCAGATTTTATGAGACTTTTTTTTTACCTTTTCTGCTAGGATCACAAGGTTACTCATTCACTCATAAAAGAACTTCAAACATGTACTGCTGCTCAATGGGTTTTACCCATCTGTTTTAAGAATGAATGCTTGTTCCCCTACCAACAAGGGACATCTGCTCTTTTTCAAATTCTGCACAACAGAACAGTAATAGAATTCAGAATGAGATACATGGCATGAGTGAATGACTGAGTGTGTGAAGCAACAATAAAGATCAGAAAATACTTCCTGACTATTGCAGGAGGGAACCAAAAGGATTAATACTGTTCATAAGTTGCTAAAATTATCTTGATTGCCTTACTGTAAATTAGAAAAATAGAAGTCAACCTGGAAAGTCATATAAAAATCCACTGTTAGCCAAAATAGTATAAGAAATCACAGCCCAAACTCACTTACTCACTTACTCACTCACTCACTCACTCACTCACTCACTCACTCACTCACTCACTCACTCACTCACTCACTCACTTCCTCACTTTGGCTGCCTACTACATTAAAAAGAATAAAATTCAGATAATGAAGAGTGGAACTAATGAATTAAAACTCTTCTTTTAGTTAATTCCACAGTTTCTAAGCTGTTATGTTATATGTTTTGTGATTTGAATTTATGGAATAGAGAAACAACAAAGTCACATACAATAATTTCTTCCATTTTGTTGTTAAGTTTGACATGAGAATGTTTAGTTTTTGTTCAAAACTGGGGAAACACAGTTGGGTTTCACCTACATACATGCTGGAATAGGAGGGAGGCAAAATCACTGGGCATTTCTATGTGCTAACACGAGAATTTTTAGTATGCTTTGTCTTTCTCCAAGCTGTAGTGAAAAAAAAACTTAATAATTTTGAGAGAGGCCCATTTACCTTCAACAAGTGAATCACACATAGCATTCACTTGAATCCAAAAGAGGAAGAAAAATATTTCTCCTCCGTCTCCACAACTGGTGACAAATATTAATGAGACAAAGTACACTTGAAATTAAGTGGACCAAGAAAAACTGAAATAAGTTCTTCTAGAATTGTCAACTACATGCACATGTCCTGTCACACTTTCAAGCACTTAAGTGAGCATTTTAGCTGATGTTTCTTTGTGTGTCTATTTTTCATGTAATAGAAACAATAGAAGTACTGACATTTTTGAGGGTTTTAGTCCAATAACCTATACATCTGGACATTCTAAGCATTCTTAAAAATCTCCTACCGTTAATCTCACATAGATGTATATTTTATGGCTTCAAATACCTTATTTTAAGTGTACATCAAAGTTTTAAAATTCAGAATAATTTTGTTGGGAAATAAGTAAGAAAAAGTTGTTTGTTTTGTGAGGTTATTTTGTTGTCTGAAGTGTAATATACCTTGTAATTTAGCAAATTATAAATTAATAATTAAAAAGTAATATTATGGGAATCCAAAACTTTTATATTATAAGTCTTACAACTTATTTTAAAAGTCAGAAAGTGATAAGTTACTAGATTTGTAACTTCTGAGGTAATACTATTTCTTTCTGAGATGGTATTCAACCGGGTACAAGGTCTATGTGTTAAATTTTCCTTACTGATAATTTCAAATATTTAGTAGTATTATTCTCTCTAAAAAGGATATTTTAAAATAAATTGTGTTCGTACACAAACAGATTTATCTTTGTCTGTATATAGATCTCTTTCAAAATGTGTCTAAAGGTTGAAATTTTCAGGAAGCCAAACGGCAATTCTATACTTATCACCCACAGCCAGCAAATAGAAGTACCCACTCCTGTGACACTCTGACCAGTCTTTCCTTTGCACTCCATTTTTTTCAAGTGTTCATACTGAAATTAATGAAACTGAAACTGAAGTCGGAATTAAAGGCAAAAGAATGTCAGTAGCCCCCACATTTCTTCTCCCTAAGGGCTCCCTTAAGTGGTCCCTACATAAAATAGCAAAATGCAGCCAAGAAGGGTAGCAAGGCAAGAGTTTCCTTTTTCTGTACAAAGGTCTTTCCTCATTAGATAAACACTTGAAAAGTGCCACTGTTTTCCTTGTGGGTAGGATTTACCTCACCCAGAATTACAAAACAAAGGAAAACAATACGGAAATAAATCCTTTGGCCTTATATCACTGTATGAGTCACCGATGGTAAATACAGTGGGATTACTCTGGGCTAATACGATTAGAAGTCCAGTCTGAAAAAACTAGTTTCAGTGCCCAAGAAACATGTATCTGTATATGTGTGTATATATTATGACTTCTTTCAAATGTGGCACATAAGATTTAATGCATTTTTATGCGTTTTCCCCTCAAGACTGCACCTAGTGAGGATTTTATTTAGCTTGTTTGAAGCACTGTTTCTTGGTAATATGTCAGGTGTTAACAGGAATCTGAAGAATGCATGCCTGCTGTGATTTATCTCAGGTAAATACATAAGACAATTCACATGGTGCCCAAGTCTAGAGTCCTTTGGAAAAGACCACATCCACTAGACTTACTGTCTGTGCCTTTGGTTTGAATCAAATGCCCATTATTTGGTATAGTGCCATTCAAGATTCCTTGCAATTAAATGCCTATATAACTATAGCTACCTATGCAGAAGGTACTGGACTTCTGAGTCTTATTTGCCCATCTCATGCATCCCAAGGGGTCCTTAGATGCCTCCATTTAGGTAGCTGGTCTAGGCCCTCTAGTTAGGTGATATGTTAAATTTGCCTCCAGTGTTTTTGTTGTCTATACTTTCAGGGCTTTTATCCAATGCAGATTTATGCTTTTTTTTTTTTTTTTTTTTAAGTAAGTAGCATGGGATTTGAAAGGCTTACAAAGAAATGTATAATTTTAATTCATGTAAAGTAATTACTATCATCAGCGGAGATAAAATTACCTGCATGCATGGGTCAATAAGTGCAACACAAGCTACTGAACTGTTAAACAAGTTCCAGTTGCCACACGCTCTGAATAAGACAAGTCTGGGGAAAATTGTGTGCTATTATGAAATTAAAATTGCTAGCATAAGACATACTTGCAAGTGGCAAATTCACATTGCAAAGAAATCTTTATAAGGCAGTTTTAAAGTTTAACTCAAAAAAGTCTCTAAAACCTCATATATTTTAAATGTAGTGATATTTGTTTTTATGTAAATAAGCCCCCCAAAGTCTAACAAGAAATGTATCTATTAAGTGGCTCTTGCTACAGGCCATTAGCTGGAATCTATTTTATTCTTTACATTGTAGAACTAATAAACTCATACCACGATTCTATGAATTATTTATTGTGCCGTAATTATTATGCTCAATTTCTCTTCAAACATTTTGATTCCTTAGAGTATGGTACAACCCAATAAGGAAATATGAAGGTGTTTAATTTTCTTCTGGTGAAATTCAAAGTGAAGTTTTGTTAGAAAATGTGATTAGATAAAACTGAAAATTTTCCCTATAACATCTCACTGTAGAAAAGAAACATACACCAAAAACTGGAATGCTTTGTTAGTGTAAAAAAAAAAAGTCATTTTGGTATTATAACTTTGAGACATTATTCCTTTTAATATCCTGATAACAGTACTATGTGTATGCATGTTTGCATTAACTCTGATCCTGACTAATACACCTTTACAATGCTATTTTAGTACCATAAGCACCAGGGAAGTGAAGTACTTCAAATTTTTGAGGGAAAAGAAAGAACTTGTCTTGAATAAAGCATTTTAGATGTAAGAGATCATTGGTGGTTTGTGTTTCTTTTAAAAAAATCATAAGTTTTGAAGTGTCAGCTATTTATTTAGATTTAGTATTATACAGTATTTAGTAAATATATAGTACTATAATTCCTATAATACTATGCAGGGAATAGTATCCATTTATTTTTATATAGATGTCAAATATGAAAACTTGCTTCTGTGTCTTGGCTCACAATAGAGTAATATAGCAGGCATAATCTGCGTTCTGCCTTGTGGAACCTTTGATCTAGGACTTTCACATTTTAAATGCGACCTTCCAGGAAGAAATATCCACTCACAGGATTGAGTTGTAAAATTGGAGAGCCTTGTAAGTACATGATCAGCATTAAAGCCAAATTTCATTTAATGTTGCTGGTCTTTATCTTCCCTCTCATTGAATTCTCCAATTGCATCTTCTGTATGGAACGCCAATTTATTTACTGGTATTACTGGGTTAAATTCTAAAATATTAGCTTATTTAAATTCTGTAGCAAAAATAGTTGTCCACTTTCTTAGTTTTCTTCTCATGTATGCTTTTTCTGTGGAAATGAAGAGGAGAAACTACTCCGTTGAAAGTCCAAGAAGCAACTTACAGCAACAGATGAGGAAGAAAAGGATTTAGATGCTTAAGAATCACAGGTCTCTTGTCCTTCTCTGCACATACATGGGACATTTCTTCTGAATCCTGAAACCACAGTAATTTTGTGTTGTAAGAGACTCCTTTCTCAACCACCTCCTACTTCGATCCTGGTAAATGTGGTTGTTTTCTTGTGCTCTGTTTTAACCTTTTCTGAAGAATTTATGTTGGTAAGGAATTAAACATAGAGTAAAGGGTGAAGGAGAAAAGAAGAAATAACAGAAAGTAAGACAGTAGTCAGGAGTACATCTAAATACAAGTAAAGGGAGAAGATGGCACTTTTATGTGAGTTTTTGGGAACTTTGTAAAAGTTACAAATTTAACTAAGTATATTGGTAACAGCAGTTATACAGGGATAGTTCTCATAAAGTTTAACATAAAGTCTAATGTTCTAAGCATTTAAGTGTTATACGTGTGCATATTTATATAAACCTATAGATGGGAGAAAAAAATGCAAGTATTTCATTTATAGTAGACAGTTCGGAGCTGTCTCAATATTATGTCATGTTCTGAAAATTGCTGTCATTTTTGGAAATGAGGTGTCAGCTTAAAAGATGAGTTCTAGGTGAACACTATTGTTTCATGTGTTTGAAGACCATGGTAGTAGTTAGAGAAACCATTATACTCAAGAATCATGAATAACTGATTCCTTCCTTTTTTGACAATAGGGTTCCCAGAAATTGGGAAAGACACATGAAGTTTACTGCCTCATTCAAAGGAGATTTTTTGGGTGCTATGCAATCATATGATGTATTGCAACCATTGAAACTCCTTGGGCCTTCCTCAAACCTGTATGATATTCAGTACTCTTCCTAGTCCACAAATGGACAGTGTCTAAAAGTAAAGGTTTTTCTTTGGAGCTCTGCTTCTCTCACTCCAAGCTCAGAAACCTTACGTCTCATAGGAGAACTCAGTGTGCCCTTGGTGTACCTGGCATGCTGGGTATCACATGCTGTCCATTTCTGCACACACTTAATGCCTTCCAGACCTCAAGCTGCATCTGCTGCTGTCACACACACTTCTCGTGACTTGGAATGGCAGAGGACCTTGTGAGACACATGCTGTCACCAAGGGGTTTGGACTTTTGTGATCATAATACAGTTTCTTTTTTAATTAAATAGTTCCCTGCTTCAGATTATGAGGTCTTGTGGTGTGGGGCTGGTTGTGCCTCGTGCTCTAAAATGCACCAGAGGTGTTCGGGTCAGTTACTGTGTCACTGCCTTATGGCAGAAATAGCAGTGGTACTAACAGCACCTACTGAAAATCCAAGAAAAAATAAGTCTCATGTTTGGGGAAATCATGCAAGCCTGTAAGGCTCTATATGGGATGGCCATTAGCTTTGCAGTACAGATATTTTATTAATCCAGGCAAAAAGGTCACATGAATTCCGAGATCATACAGTAGCAAGATTTTCCCTCACTTAATTGCAGATGTTGATTTTTAAATGCAACCAGATATTTATACTCAAGGAAAGTACATCCAACAGGTATGCTAATGTGATGTAATCTGACCTGATTCTGCCTTTGAAGCTTTCTAGCACCTTTTGACAGTATCTAGGTGTTCAGTTCCAGCAGAAGCTAGAAGCTATAGTGAATTTTGATCTGTTTTTATGAGAATTCAGCTTCAGGAATATGACAACTGGTAAGTAAAAGAAGAGATAATGTGCCCTCAAGCATGAATTTTTGCAAATAGTTTAATCTGTGTTAGTTCTGGTGTAAGTTGTGGAAAATAATGTACACTAAATACTACAAGTGTATTTCACCATTGAATGTTTATTTTCCATAAAATTCTGAAGTTCAGTATCACGTGAAACACTGCAATTAAATATTACATTGTATAATTATCAAACATTGAACTGAGTTATACATGCAGCGCTGGTGTAGTACTTTGTTTATGTTTCTGGTGGCTTATTTTATTAAGGCCTAGGACATCATTTATCTAATTATTTACTCATTTTAAAAGCAGAGCCAGAATAATATTGTAAGTGTGTAAAATATTCAACTAAGATAATAGTGACTTAGACAAAAATAATTTGAATCAGTGAGAAATGTAAAATAAAAATTTGCATATGTGAGCCCATGTGTGAGGAAATAATACGAGCAGATGAAGTGCAGCTTACACGGTGCACATAACAATTGTGTCTGTGTCTTAGGGAGTAACAGATTTTATCACAATAAGATTAATTATAATATCTTGTATTTTTAGAACAAACATTGCATAGTGGCTCCTGCTAAAATGGTTACAGGAGTAAATCTGAAATTTCTATGTTTTATAAACGTATTTCACCAGAAACCACCTTCTGGTATATCTCTCTTGTCAAAGGAATATAGGAATGTGCAGGTTCATGCATGAAATACAGAGGTTCAGATATAATTTCTGGATTAAATCCTTCATTTGCCAGATGCATTTTCTGATGCTTGAAAGTTGCCGTAATTTGCATAACATCCTACAAAAGAAATAATTCAAATAAGGTGCAATATTCCATTTCAGTCTGTATCAGTGAAATTACAACACACTTACTGAATAAAATAGATCATACTATTTACTCTACAATTTCTTCAGTTAAACAATCATCAGATTCACAAGTGCAGTGAAATCTAAATTAAACAAATATTTCATTTGCCTAATAAAGCAACACACAGAATTGCATGTTTCAGTTTCAAAATGTGCATTTTCTTTTAACATTCCTTAGGGCAGTTCACCACAAAATCAGTAGTGTACAGAACACCTGGTGAAGATCTGCAGAGAGCTGTCTGATTTTGTGGTACTGGCTCTCTTCTGATTTCCTACAGCTAAACTTAATTTAACACATTAAGCCCTACAATGTTAAATGCTTTCTTGTCTTATTTGTCTGTATAAATAGTTGCTGCCCAGGAATTATTCAAATGACAATTCATGAGCAAGTTGTTCTGCACACAGTAGTTGGTGTATACAAGCAGAAGTGGTATATAAATAAATCTCCTTTCAGATGTTGTTTACATTAAGAGAAAAGTTTAAAACAGACGGTTCCCAAGCATTATTATTAATTATATGGTGTTTTCAGTGTAGTGAATGTTTTCTTTTAGTTCCCACACTGAAAAGAACCACTTTTTAGTTCCTGCTGAAAGGAAGGTAAAAAAACACAGGTGGAGAACAGAACTAAGCCACAGAGTTCCCTGTTTCTTTGCATCCTTGGCCCCTTGCCTCTGCTTTTCTTTTAGAATCAAATGAGAGACACTGAGAACAGAAAACCAGTCTGTCTGATTTGCACAAAATCAGTTAGCCATAATTGCAAGTCATTTTAAAAAAAAATACGTATGGACTGCTGAAAATTTTTCAAGACTGATTTTGTTTTTAATCCAATTTTGCATGAGAATTTCATGTATTTGTTTGTCACTCTTTATTAGGGCGACCTCTTTCTCAGGACCTAGAGAAGGGAATTAATTTTCTTCCAAAAATTATGAATTCAGCATTTCCCAGTTATACTCCCCTATAACGTTTTATAAAGTAACTACATTTTTTCCTCATTTTGATTTATTTGGAATAAAATTAAATTTATCTTCTTTAACAAAAATTTGCGCATGTGTAAATATGGATTAATAGTACTGCTCCTATATATGGATTCAGTACTTTGGCTCCTCCTCTATGACCTAAAATATCTTTAGTCAGAGAGCACATAAATGGCAACAGATTTAATTGGTTTAGATATATAAAGCTTAGAACTCTGTATATATTTGCTCAATCTAGTGGAACTGTAAAGACAGCTCTGTTCCAAAAGCTTTGCCCAGAAGAGGGCCTGAAGCACCATAGATAGTATTTCCTATGCTTGCTGCATCTGAAGGTGCATTTTCTTAGTACAGTAATCTGTTAGTGAAAAAAAGGTTTTCTCAGTCTCTGAATTCTTAAATTTGTGCTTTTTAGACAATTTGTCAGTGTTTAATGAAGGGTAAAACTGCCAAATTCCTCTCAGAATCCCTTAAGAGTAGAAAACTGTGAGCTACATTACAAGGGGTGTAATCCTTGTACTTTTAAAGTGGGCCCTACAAAAGAATTGTGTCTCAGTTCTGCTTTTGTACTTTAAAAAATGTGAGTTCGTTTTAATTCTCATATTAGGAAATCTTCTCTCTAAAACTTTAATCTTACTATCTGTTGAAAATAGCCTGATATTTCTTTGTTGCCTTGTCAGTAACAGTGAACAATAATCACTTCAAGAACAACCACATCAGGAAAGAAGAAACTCTCATGTTTAAGACTACACCTGTGTTTGCTTAGCCTTCTATTGACTAGAAGAAAACACTAGTTTAAGATGAAGTACTATGAAGCAAAATCCAACAGCCAGTTTATTAATCACATCTAGGATTATTAGGTATGGAAGTTTAATTCATCATATATTTGCTAAAATTCATCATAATCTCATCATAGGAATGGTAATTTAGCCTACTCTTCCCTTTTGTTTTCAATTATTGAAACTGTAAAATGCATTCTGCATTACATGACTGCAGAGACCAATTTTCAAGTCAGATGGAAGATAAATGCAATTGGGAGACAACTGATTGTCTTACCATGATTCTCACAAAGCGTGGTTGGGCATAACTTGGAAGGAAGTCCACAACATGCTTATAAAGTCTTTCTCCATTAAAGGTGTAGTGACGTTTAAGCACAATAGCTGCCATCCCCGTTCTTCCTTCATAATCTAAAAAATGGAAGAATATTAGTACAAATAAGAGTGTTTGTGGATATTTTATGACATTTGGTTTAGTCAGAACAAATAAATTGATAGATCTGTACTATTTTCTCAGACATCACTTTATACAAAGAATATGATATTTTATTTATAAGGTACATGATATTTCATTTACAATACATGGCATTGGAAAACTTTAAAAGTTACTTTCAGTGTAATTAAAAAATAAAAAATACTCACTAATGTCTTTTTATTAGGAATTCTCTGTAGCTAGAAACTGTCTGTTGGGTTTTATTCCTACGTGAACACTGGTAACATAGTGGCCTAATTAAATCAGAGGGACCATTCATTAAAAAATAACCTGAATGCACTCACGCAAAGACTAATGCAATAGATGGACATAGACATGTATGAGACTGTACTCATTCTATATAAAGTCAAGTGCCTATTGTACACTGGATAGGCAGTGCTGAGTGCTTTGCCCTCTATTCCACAGACAAATTTGTGACAAAAAGGGTAAATGGTTCCTAGCAAATTATGTTTGACATGGAAAAAGAAACAAAACCCTGTTCAAAAATGTGTAATAGACATAGTTCCTGCATTCCATTTATTGAAACACAAGTAAAAATTCTGCGTGGAGAAACTATCTAAGTTGGAAGAAATCAGCCACAGTTAAATTTAGTTAGAAAAAAGAGCAGTCTTGAAGTGTGCCTAAAGGCACTGGAAAGGAAAAAGATAGGTATTCCTTTTTCTGAAAATGAATCTGCAGTTACTGGTGATATGCTGTAAAATTTGTTTGGCAATATTTCAGACTCAAGTCATTAAAGAAATATGAAAGACTATGCTATCTGGACTTTATTAACACTACAACCAAAAATTGAGGCATTTTTTTATGTGCTATTTACTGCCTGACGTAGCTCCTGTCAGCTCCAGCTGTAGATGATAATGAGAGATGCTTTGTACCAGTTTTATTTGCACGCGCTGCATGACTGCCACCTGCTGACCAACCATTCAGATTATGGCCTTTTAATTTTATGTATTCTCTTTCTTTGAGCCCATTGTGTTTCCCATCTCTCAGTGCTGTCTCTTAACAGCTTCTTTTTCATGTGAATAGTTTATTATAAAACTAGATTTTATTTAGCCTTTATTTGTCTTCAGGAAATGATGAAGAGTTACTCAGCACCACAAAAAGTTTATCTTCTTTGACCTGCTCTTTGAATGGATGCATCTTCTGAGAAATTTTCTAATTTTGGAATTTAGTTGTCTACAGCTTTTCAGCATAGTATTGAATATTTTTATGAGACATTAGATATGACTGAGAACATTCCAGGTATGAAAAACCTTATATGTTCTTGGATGGTACTCATAAGATAATTGTTTCAGATATGTCATCTTTTAATATACCATGTTTTAACATTTTTCAGATGAAAGCCTGTAGCCTAAGAGAAATCTTCTGTAGGTTATAACTTTATATTTCTCACTTCTTATTTCTCACTTCTTTCTTATAATTTTTAATTTATCCCCATGTGTGCCCGGTGGCGTGGGCTGGACAGCTGACCACAGGGACAGCCGGCGGCTCAGTGGCTTGTTCTGAAAGTTTCCTTTTTGTTAAGTCAGCTTCAGCTAGGGACTTCTTTTCCCCTTGCTGTGAGCCAGGCTTCCCTGGGATGGTGGCCACTGTCCCAAAAGCTGGAGAGCTGCTGAGAGAGAAAGTGTTCCCTCTCCCAGAACCCAAATCAGACACAAGACACCATGGTCTGCTCTGCTTGGGTTTAGGGGCAAAAAGACCCTGGAGAGCCCAAATTTCAGACTTTTATTCTGAGGGTTACAACTTATCTCATAACGGAACAGGGGAGAAACAGGGAAGGGTAAGGGAAGGAGTAAGGGAGGAGAGAGTGAGACACAAGATACCATTGTTAACTGAGGGATGGGAGGGGGGAGTTCGACCCCTTTCCAAGGCCAAACCTAACTACTTCAGAGGGGCCTCACTTTCTAGGCCCCCACAAATTCCTCAGAGGGTATGTAACTGTCTGGGCTTGAAACACTGCTACACCCATGTTTCTTCCATTCATTAAAAAACTTCAATATGTCAGGTTTATTAAATACAGCATTTTATTGAAGCTGAGATTTTAAATGCTGTAGAAAAGCCGGAATTGCCAAGCTGAAACCACTTACATCTTTAGATGTATTTTTGCATTCAGTTCCAAGAACAGAAAAGTTACAGTAAGAAATTACTATCTTCATTTTATATTCTTAAACTATAGGGGATGTCTTACTTTTTACGCTTACACCGTAAACGTTAACTTCTTGGACAAAATCCATCATACCAATGATCTCTGCAACTTCTGAAGTGGCAACATTTTCTCCTTTCCACCTGTTGAAATATTTCTTTTGTTAATATAGATGTTAACTTACACATTTTTATTCTATATGTGACAATGGATTACCATTACTCTTCACTGAAAAATGTAGATAGACAAACAAAACATTTTCTGGTTTAGTGCCATCTCATTTGAGATCCCAATGATACAAGAAGAGCCAAATTTGAAAAATTCTACTACACTGGAGTGAACTTTGGTAGACTTCATTCTGATCCTTGGTGTTTTTATTTAAACAAAGTTGACATTCATCAGATTTGGGTCTGACCTGTGTCATCCAGTCCTGCATATGTGTGATTTCTTCCAAGCTCCCTGGATTTGCCCTTAACTTTTTGCTGTACCTGAAAGTGTCTCCCACCCGGTCAGTGAAGTAGAGGAACCCATCCTCATCCATCTCTAGGAGGTCTCCTGTGTCAAGATACACATCTCCTTCCACAAAAACATTACGCAGGAGTTTCTTCTCTGAGGCTTCTTTGTTTCCAACGTATCCAGAAAATGGGGTATCCTCAGTAACTTTAACAACTAGAAGACCAGGTTTACCTGCAGGCCGTGAAAAGGGGAAGCAAAGAAGCATATACAGAGTGAGCTACCAAGAGCATAAATTATCATATTAAAAATTCTTTAGGATAGGAAAGCTATCCTTTGGAAGTTCTATTCATCTTATTGCTACATTTCCTTAGCTATTCCCTGAACCAAAGAAACAGGTGAATGGAAGAGGGAACACAATTTTGCATCCTTCTCTTCCAAAAAGCTGGATCACAGGGAAGAGGTTTTTGGAGTATGGTGTACATCACTTATCTGGTAAAAGCATCTATCCATAGAAAAGATTACTTTACCCTTTGATAAGGGTGATGGGAGTCAAACAATACATATAGAGGCAAAATGTATTGTCCCTAAGATCTCGTGCTTTGAGGTTTTCCAGAGGGTAGGGTTGCTACTGCTCCAGCACTGGTGCGCTGGTGTGACAACACAAGCTGTAACACACAATGTGTCTGGGCCCCCAACCACCAAGGAGTCCCTGGGGTCTGAAGCATATCCCCACTGGGCATCACTCTTTTTTTTGCTGTCCTATTAATAACAAGGGAAAAATTTCCATTGACTTCACTGGAATTGATTCAGAATACCCTTTAAAGATTTTTTTTTATTATACTATATCTGTGATAAGTACTGGCTTTTTTCTCACTGAGCTCCTGAGGTTAAAAGATAATTCTGGATTCTAAAGACTTTTATTTTATTCCTTCAGCAGATGTTCGGAGATGTTTTCAAATAAATAATTTTCTTCATAACTCTTGAATTAAATAATTTTTTTGAACACACAGTGTGGAAAATGGAATGAAAGCTCATACTACCTTTCAGGAGAGGAGGTAGCATTGTTGCAATGCCATGCATGATTTATAACAAAAGAACAACCAAACAAAAATGTTGAATTTAAAAAACTATTCCCAAATCAGTTTTACAGGAGGATCCTCTAGACCAGTTTGTGAATTTATTGTCATTACTGTCTCACATTACATCAAGTGACAGCTTCAGAATTCTCTAAAAAATATGTGTAACAACCTGAAAAAATTTTCTAGCTGTGTCATGAAACTGGGAATTTTATCAATTTCACTGAGAAACCAATAATTTTTTGTCCAGTTTCTAATGTGATGTAGTGAGCAACGTCTTTTCAAGAAAAAAAAATTTTCTCAATTTGGATATTATCACCAAATCATATATTATTAGAAATAATAGAAGACTGCAACTTTTGTTTCCAGTACTACTCCCAGAATATATTAATTCCATTATATTATTTTGTATGATCATATTATATTATTAAAGAAAAACAATAATAATAGCTGATTTGATGACCAGCAGTGCTGTATGTCATTGAGGTCCGATATTATTGTGGCCTATTATAATTTAGGTAATTTGTACAATCCTCTCTTCTACCTTCAAGAATTTTATCTCTATGACAATTATGTCTGCATACTAAAACTAGTGATGTTAAAGACCTTTTCCCCAAAACTGCTAACTTTGACACAGATGGATTAATGCGCGTGTGCACAGGAAAATATTTACCATGACTTCAATTAATCCAGGGCTGTTTTTTGTGAGACTCAGTTTTCAGGATTTTTCTCAAAGATGTTCTCAACTAGGAGGCTACCCTATTTTCAAGCTTGGAGCTTGCACTCTTTGAGATGGAGTATTCTATTTTAAGTAGGAGTTTGGAAAGTCTGTGCAGCTCTAGGTACTAAATAGATAAATCTGGTTTTGTCACTTAATATAAAAATATGATCCATAATTTGAAATTTTACTGTTCTTCTGCAGAATTTTAAATCTGAAACTCAAAGAGCTTTTTTAAACATCTGGCCTCAGAGCACATCACATCTGGGAATCACTACATCCCTTTTTTTTCTTTTTTTTTTTTGAAAAAGAAACACTAAAAAATCTGATTTGTCCAGGAACAGGAAAAGATTCTTTCAAGTGAGAATAAAAATATTATGGGCCCAGAATATTTTTAATATTCTTATATTACTGTAATTTTTTGGTTTATAAATACCAATGCATATATTAGCAGCAGACCCCTGTTTGGATCTATTTTCCAATGTAATTTTCAAGTTCTAGGTGTATGTCAAAAATCTGTTGCTCACAGAAATATAATCTAAATTGAGTTAGTTGTTAGTTAATAGAAAATATTTTCCCTTACCTATGGGTGCTTTCTCACACCATCCATTTTCATCTTTTATAACTTCTTGTTTCCAGACATCATATTTCAACAACTCAAAAGAATGTAGAAACTAAAAAAAAAAAGCACATATACATACTTTAAAACATCACTTTCTTACTCACTTTCTAGCTTTGATAAAAATAGCTTTGAATTAATGAAAAATCCCTATTGACTTTTGAACACTTGAGACAGCCTGAAATAAACTGATGGTATTCTGAGATTCAACAGTCAGAAAGTGATTATATCATGATAAGCAACACTAAGTATACATATACAGGTAAGTGTTCATCTCCTTTATTGATAAAAAGAAGTCCATTGTCTTAGAGTATTATCAGATTCAAATAATTTATAAGAAGGATAGGAAAACAGTGCATTTGATGAAATTCTCAGTTTTGCTTTGAGACTACCATCTATTTCTAAGTAGAGGCTTAATATCACTGGAATGCATATCAAGATGAATCCCTGACAAAAAAATCCAAAATAAATTTACAGGTATCTCAAAAATTACTCCAGACAGATCCAAGAGGAAACTTACAACTTAATGACTTAGTTTGTCTTCCCTGCCTCAATTCTCCATCCACATGGTTAAGACTGTCAGAAGATTGAAAATCTTTCAGAGTTGTTATCGTGGCCATGTCAAGGCATTTTTGGCATCTCAGATTAAAAGCAGAAATCATTTGGTTCTTAACTGTTCTGAATCCTCAGTATTGTTTGAACAGTATTTTGTTGTAGTACAATGTTCATGATTCACTGAAGCTATACAAATTGCAAAAGCATTTGAGACTGTCAGGGTGTTTTTATGGTAGAAACATTGACGTTTCAACAGTGGTTATATATTAAATTTATAGCTCAGATATTTTGAGATTAATATTTTTCTACTTTATTTGCTGAGAATTTTGATTTCTTTTTGTTTTGCTAATCTTATTTCAAAGAAAGTGTGTCACTAGTTTTAATGAGTGGAGATGCAGTCAAAGAGCAAATCTGTGTAAGTTTGCTTTGGAATATCTATCTCCTGATTCATACCAAAGTCAAATCAAAACTAGTTTCTGGCTACATCATTTAATATATGTTGGTTTTCAGGGTGAATAGTAAACTTTTAAAAAACCATCATTAGTCAGTCCTGTGGATAGCCATGTCTACACAGTCAGTTTGGGGATTTGTTAGTATATTCTGGGGAAAAAGTTGGATATGCAACCTTCTATGTACTCATTGTGTATATTTATTCACAAAATATAGGTACAGAGAACACAGTCAAGGAAGGGGCTAAGAATAAGGGTTCTGTTTTCATGATCCAGATTTTGTTGTATCTGGAAAGAAGGAAGCAATTTCTTCCTTGTACATTTTCCTGTTCTTTATAATTTCTGCCTTTCCCATGCCCTTTAAATTTGGTGGTTTTTGTTTGTTGTTTGGGTTTTTTTGGGTTTTTATTTTGTTTTTCGTTTTTTAAAATTTTATTATTGTATGGTTAATTGGTGCATTGATTTGTTGATTTGATAATCCTTACCTTTGAGAAGATGCCAGCACGGCCCACAGCTCCTACTTTGTTAGTGTAGTTCAGGAAACCAAGACTACCTTCTGTGGACCCATAGAATTCAAATATTTTAATTGGGCCAAACCTCATCAGAAATTCTTTCCATACAGAAGGTCTGATACCATTTCCTACAGCAATGCGCACTTCATGAACTCTGTCCTCTTCTTTCTGTGAACAGACAAAAAGAAATATTCAGTAGTGAGAAAAGTGGATCTAAATACCTAAAATTGATCTAATACTTGCTAACAGAGCAATTTTCATTTATAGACTGCCACCTTGACTAAAATACTTCACAGAACAGTTTTGGTTTTTTTTAATCAAACAGAAAAGGATAAGAAATCTTGGTCCAAGGTTGAGGAGTGTTTGCAGGGTGTAAACTTTATTTCTGTAGTTCTTTGAATTTTCATTTATGAATTCTGTAACTAGGACATATACTAGAAAGTTTAAAAGATTTTAGATTAAAAAGATAGATATATTTTAAGGAAGCGCCATTTCCCATTACAATAGAAATTCCTTTCCCACCAAAGAAAGAAATTTAGACAAAATGGTGTCTTATAAAACACTTCTGAGAATCTTCTACCAATTATACTTGGTAGAAAATTTTGCACATCTCCATGTTCCTTATGGAACCTGAAAAAGCAGAAGAATAACTCAAAGCTGCTTACAATATCTCCTATGATCAGGTTAAATTTTAATCTAAATCCAGATTCAGAAAAGATTATTAAAAAATCTGCAGTCAAAATGTAGTTGCTAATGAGTCATTGTTACATGTCAATTAAGTAATTATTGTGGTGAACTACTCAAAAGCTTACATAGATGCTTTCTGCATGGAAGCAAACTGCTCAGCACCCTATCTATAGGACTGTAATCAAGACTCTGAGAAGCCCTCACATTTTTGGAGGTATAGTTGGGATTGAGTAATTAAGTTACTGTTATGGCTAAATGTCAGCAGAAAATAAACTTAAGTCAACAGGAATGGCTTCTTCAAACCAAATAAAAGGATTTTGGTTTGTTGCAGTCTTATTCTAATAATTAAAATGGTAAAAATATGTTTCATTTCTAAATAACATTAAGGTTATTTCAAAATGCCACTTTGCCTTCTAATTATACTGAAATGTTCTAGCCGAGTCAGTGTATTGAATGTTTGACTTTCAAAATTGTTCAAATAAAATTGTTTCAGGTTATATGTTATTTGTGGTCATACTTAGTAAGGTATGTGGTCTTGACAGAACTCTTGAGCTTCTTGATCCACTTCTGTTGGCAGCCTCAGCTTCCTCAACTCATCTAGGCCATCTCTCTGTTTTGCCATATTACCAGTTTCCAGTTAAGTATCTACTTCTTCTCTGGTAAATTTTTGTTATTGAGTCACAAAAAAGAAGTTCTCACTGCTTTTTCCTGCAGGACAAACCTTTATACAGCTAGTTTGGCCTAGCTAATTATTCCTTTGTGTTTTTTTGATTCATGGGCTACTGATTAGATATTTGTACAGGTCTGAGTTCTGGCCAACAGCTATCCTGTCTTGTACCCTTTAATACTTTTTGTCTTCGATGCCTCTCTTACATCCAGATCACCCAGTAATAAGATTCTGTTCAAACCAGCTGGAGAATTCTTTCAGATGTTCTCTTGTTCCTAATCCTTACATCAATCTCTGACCAAGGCAGCTGGAGACCATTTGAACTTTGTGCTTGTACACGATGTTTTCTGAGGTAAGTGGGAATACATCTTGTCTCCTCCCTTCAGTAACATTCTAACTCACAAGTATAAAATTAAAAAATTAACTAAGTTTTCCCCCATCATTGAGAAATAAGAACTGCAACTTAGTAAGTATTTTCAGACTTTGTTTTGTCACTGTTTGGTGACATTTTAATTTGTTCTAAACCTGATCATGACTTAGCTGTCATGATCTTTAGGACTCTTATCCCAGGGGGAACCAAGATTTTGCACCACACCATTAGTACTTTGGCTTTATACAGATATATCAATCATCATATATACAGGCATGGAGCAGAATGTGCCTTGGAAGACCTCTAAGAAAAAGAGTTAAATTAATTAAAATCTCATTCATCAGTTTCAAAGTAAAAAATTAATTATCCTCCACTAAATGCTGAACACAGTAGGCCTCTCTTGATAAATAACTACTTTGGAACAGAGCACTGAAATTGTTTAATCATTTAATCTGGTTTGGTCTCTTGTTTGGTCATTGAGCATGATTAAGCTTTTACAGCTTATACCTTTTCCTGACTGACCTGTGACTTGCTGGTCACTCAGAGGAAAACCTAACAAGCTTGGCTTTGCAGAGGCACTTTGGTGAGGGTGTAATTGTCCTATCCTGCCAGACCTGTTTCTTTGTCACCACTTCATTGTCCAAGATAAATTCAATTGCTATTGGTAACAGCAAGGAACGCAAGACCTAAATTCTGTATACATGGTATAAACATTGAAAATACTACACTATTCAGAAATGTGTGAATTGATCTGATTTTCAGATTTGATGTATCTTAAAGCTGCATTTGCAAACAGAACTTACACAGGGCTGATTGCAGAGGTAGCGGCAGAGTTCTCCTATATATAAAAACATGGTAACGTTGTATTTCCTACAGTCATTCCAAAACTGTCTTGCAGAAAATTTCTTCTTCAAAACACAGGTTGTGCCTATGAAAACAGAGAAGAAATTTTTAAAAAACCTTTTAAAATAAACCCTTTATCTCCTACCACTATTGTAACAGGAAAAAAAAAAGTAATTCTCTTAATTTAATTAATGATAAATTCAGCAAATTAAATAAATTGTAAGCTATTACCAACATAATCTATCTGTTAATTGTGACTTGCACAATTAAGCCTTGCTTCTTTTTCTGAGTAGTAACTAAAAACTTAGAGTAGCAGAAGCAAGAGAAGCAAATCTTTTAATCTCCCATTGTTAGGAGTAGGTCACAGCCTAAATATTTTGTTCCTGTCAAGATCATGAGCTGGTGTAACTTAGAAAAAAGAAGAGCTTGGAATGGAGGAAATTATATCTCACAGCTTCTCTATTTGTGTAACAAGTGGAGGA
Organism: Petroica traversi; assembly: GCA_025920805.1. NCBI lineage: Eukaryota > Metazoa > Chordata > Aves > Passeriformes > Petroicidae > Petroica > Petroica traversi. The sequence continues at coordinate 5,053,419 of JAHLSL010013749.1, forward strand.
AAGAAATGGGCTGAGTCTTTATTGTTTCTGTTTCATTCCCCTTTTTCTGTTCCTTGATAAGTGAGAATCAACACTTTTTTTTTTGTTTCTAAGATCCTGATGTTCTTCAGAGCTTTCTTTCCATTCCAAAAGCCACCTCATTCTACATCTCTCATATCTGCTACCCCATCCCTTCCTAAGTGTTGTCATTCAAGAATTTATAAATTTCCCTGTTTCTATCCTTTGAAAAATTTTAGCCCAAGTCCTCTTTGTCCTATGTGAAGCAGAGGGGAGAGGTGATAAAAAATGATAAAATTACGGATTTTTTTTGTAAATGTAATATTTGAGTTACCAGGCAGTTATTCACTAAATACGAACATGTTATCTAGCTTTGTCAAGTTAGTAAAACTTCACTAGAAGGAAAATATTACCCAACTGAATACATCCACCGATGCCAAGAAGAGAAGCACTGATGTGGTACAAGGGAAGAGTTACATACATAATATCCTGAGAAACAGCACCACACTGAGAAAAAAGTAAGGAGGCAACCAGACATCTTAGATGAGTGATGATAGCAGCTTTTGGGAAACCTGCCAAAGAAAAGGAGCAAATAATTTTAAATGTACTGCATGCATTAATAATTTTGCTGTAAGTAGAATTGTGTTGGGAATGCACATGGAGAATTTTCTCTTCTTCTGAGTCTTTGTTCTGTCCTTCTCTGTTTACCTCATGAGTATATCTCCTTAGTTTCTCAGCTTCTTCAGTCTTTCTGCCTGTAAAGCTATTCACTCATAGAATTATAGAGTGGTTAGGGTTGGAAGGAGCCTTAAAGACAGTGTAGTCCCACCCCCATTGCTGAGTCTGTTTTGACCAAGTCCATGCCCTTCACATGCATGCCAACTCTGCATACAGGGTTCCCGTGTCAGAAAGCAAGAATGGAAAAACTTCTGAAGAGGCACTGTGTCTCGCTCAACTTCTATTTGCAATAGAAGTAACTTCTACAAAATTGTTTGGATTTACTAGTGGATAGGTTTCCCTTTTTTTCCATTCTACAAATAACTTGCATTTCAGAATGAAAAGCAGAGGTTCCACCATTCTTCCTTTCTGAGCAACACTTAGAGGCTGGCTTTATTTGCTTTATATTCAAGAAATTAATTTCAGCCGTGGAGTATCTATGTAGAAGTTCAGTAACTGAAATTACACCCTTGCTATGCCATGGCAAAAAATGGTTTAAAGTATTCTATGCTTCTAAATAAATTAATTCCTCTCTGTCTTGACTTAGAAATTCAAGTTCTGTCTTTTTTTGTCTTGTTGCTAAATTTATGCTACCAAAATTTTCAGAGGTACAGCTGTACTTTGTTAGTACACATCCTCACCTGTGCTTCCTGATGTGAAGATATACAGAGCTGTGTTCCTTGTGTCAGTGACAGCTCTAAGATGAGACGGAACAGGGCTATCAGACACCTTATCTAGCTTGTCTAGTAGAGTGTGAACATGCTGGGAGGGAGATCTGGTGCCCATCAGCCAGACAGCAACATTATTTTCCAAGAGATTTGAAATAAATTCTTTATCTATCGATTCCAAACAATCTGCCAAGTTAAAAAAACAAAACAAAACAAAACAAAACAAAATCCCATGGTAATTATTAAAATAAGCACAAATACAGACCTGATTACCAGCCTTGAAATTATAGATCATACCACTGTATAAACCTATCTCGGTCATAGGAGGGCTAACCTGCATAATGGACAGTGAAAAAACCATCATGATGTTTAATTTCTCCATATTTCTCATGTGGCTTTAATTGTAATTGGTAAAACATCATGAACTTAGTTGGTGATGCTAATATATAGGACTTAATTTAATCACTCGATTTAATTAATTTAGTAATTTGTTTCAAAGCTTAATGCGCATACCAAATAACAAACCCTCTCAGGTTCATATGGAATTATGGTAGTATTGCCAACCTTTATAAAAGATGGGAAAACAACAGTATAAAGTTAAATAAATTGCCTAGTATTGCATAATATGCCACGAACGGGAACTAAACTGCAGCTTGTCATGCTGTAATCTTTGCTCCCAGCAATGCTACCTTGGGATCATTACTTTTAAGTATTTATAAAGTAATATAAATTTCTATGTAAGTATTTTGAGCTGAAGGAAATCATGACTACAAAGGGAATCTGTGTCTTCCTGCAGTCAGTGAAGTTTTATATAAGCTACATAAATCAATACATAGAAATGGAAATGAAATTATGCTAAAGTATCACCCAAGTCTGTTTTCTTGCTGATGCATGTTTTTTGCTCCTGGTACCTTATCCAGTACTTGGAGAGTTTCAGATTGAATCTTTTTTTTCTACTAATTAGTTACATGGGGCTTATTTTGTTCTTATACCCTTGAAATTTAAACATTATTTCTTTTCACTCCTTTTTAGACAACACTATCTCTTTCCTTCCTTTCTCTCCTCCTTTTCTTCCCTCCTTTTAAGTGTGTGTATATATAAAGAGCTTGCAGCTTTGAAGGGCTCAGTTTTCTCTTTTTGATAGAAGCAGGAATCAGTAGAAAGTAATCACTAAGTGAAACACAACACAGAACTTACCTTCTCCTACGACCAATGCTTTTGCTGCACAGGTGTTAATGCAGTGCAGGAGAGACCTTGAGTGGATATTGATGTTGAGAAAGGCCACGATGAAGCCCAGCTTGGCCAGCCCAAACCAGACATGGATGAAGTCAGGTTCATTACCCATCAGCAGGGCCACAGTGTCGCCTTTTTTCAGATTCCCATAGTGTAGGAAGACCTGTGCCACCCTGTTACTCCTCCTGTCCACATCCTGATAAGTGTACAATGCCCCTTCATAGATCAGGAATGGCTTGTGGGGATTTTTTTCCGCTGTCTGCATGAAAAGGTCAATTATGGAGAGAATTCCATTTCTTGTCCACTTTTTTACTGTTGCCTTTGACCTCTTCCTCCTCAAGAAAAAGATCAGGTCTTCCCAGAAATAGGGGAGAAAGATCTTCAGAGAGACACACAGCACCACTATTCCTCCGGCAACTGTCGAAAGCCACGTGCACAGCATGCTTGGAGGGGGGCAATAACAGATTTGGTGGTCTCAGACATATGAAATACATACGTTACAATAATTAACACTGAGTTTTAAGACATAGACTGGAAATGAATAACCTAATTACAATTCCACCAATTAATTTGAGAACTGTCAAAAGTACCTTATTGGCATTTACTGGAATAAAAAGACCCACAAGAGTACAAAAGGGAGTTAAGAGTAAAAAGAAGATTGTGCAGGATTTTTAACTTGTAATCAAAAATATGCTTAGAGTTCTTACTCTACCATAACAAATCCTAAAAAAAGATGGAAACAAACAGATCAAGCATATCCTATCATATATGTGAGACCATTTGCGACCAAAAGTTTGAACAGTCTGATGAACATACACAAATTTCTAGCAACATACTGTGAAACTTCTGCATCTTCTGAAGTATCCAGTTCACCATATGATTTTCTGATATTTGCAATAGATGGTGTTTAACAGCTTTGAAATGCTTATATTATTTACATGCATAACATCCTGCAGTCTCAAACAAAATCATGCACAAGCACATACAGAGGTTTGGAAAATAACCTTTATAGCATAACAATTATAACCTTCTGTAATATATTTCAGGCAAAAATTAATTATCATGTTTTCAAATAGTCATAGCAAAGGACTTATGTAGATCGTGCAAAATCCCTAGAACGTAATATATGTAACATTGACCATAAAGTTTCAGCCACAATTTCTACAAATATTTGAAACTTCTTATTTGACAGTTTAGGATTCAGGAACACTTCAACAGTCTGAGAGGCTTTTCTAAATAGGGTGGCATCCACTCTGGAGTTTAGAAATATCTTACTGACAAGCTGTACTTTCGGTATATATAATATGTTTGTATTTTTAACAATATTCAGTGAATATTCTGTGGAATAATATAATATAATAAATTCAGTGGAATTCTTGCAGAAAGCAAGATCTTGTATGTACCATAAAGTATATGAAATATATGAGTAAAAGAGCAGTAAAAATGAAAGCATCATGGCATTAATTGCACATAAACATGCAATGAATGAAGCTAAAGCATGTAAGTCACAATGCTTTCATGTTCTAAACAAAAGATTTAAATCCATTAATTTCTGAAGTCTTTAATTTGTAAAAACACATTTTTAGTTACCTTGAAATCTGTCAATTCGTCTTAATTACATTGTGTTGCCTATTAGGCCAATTGTCTTGTCTTTATATGTTAACAAAAAACTAAAGTAGCTGCAAGTTTAGCCTTACAATAGATGTGCCATTAAAAGACCCAGTGTTTCAGCTCATATGCTTCCTTAGTGACTTTCTGCCTTTCTCAGAATGATACTCTTTAATGGCCAAGGGCACAAAAGAAGATCTCCTGAGCATCATGGCTGTTAAGTTCTCCTTGTCTATGATTTGGAAGTCTTTACTCCACTTTCTTTGCCACATGCAAGCATGCGGGATTCACTAAAAGTACAACCAGTAAATTTAACTCTGGGCAAAGTCAAATTGGCAGACTTTATAAACTGAACCAAAAAACACTTAGACATAATTTTAAGAGAAAATAAATAAAAGGGTTGATGATGTTAGACTAAGTTTCTGGCCTAGCTTTCTTTTAACATTCTTATTTTACTTCTATTGCCAAAAAAAAAAAAAAAAAAAAAAAGCCATGGTGTATAAATGAGAACTCAAAGCAGAATAAAACAGAGGAAAGAATAAGCAGGTACAGGAAAAACAAATTAGTCCTCAAAGCTGTGACAGGATTAGTTTTGGTTTACCCTTTTCACACTTGAATTTGATAGGAAAGGTCCACAAATCCTGATTTTAGAATTGTGGGAGCAAAATTCTGTTTATGGAGCAGGAAACAGAGAAAATTAAAGGGGAAATGTGGACGATATAGAGAAGGAATGAATTTTAAGAAAGAGTGACTATTGTGAAAGAGCATATATCTCTCTGAGAGAGAGTACAGCCAGCTGCAGTGCAGAAACCATGCAGTTGTTACTTGCTGTATGCCTGGAATGACAGGCCTGATACTTACTTTTGACTGCAGTATCCTGGCAATACAACCTAGCTTGCTTTTGATTATTGCTTATAAGGTTTCTCCAAAGCATTCACAAACAGTACATGCACAGGAATTTAAATTAAACTCCAAATGAAGGGGCTGCTCAGAACAATTAAATATTCTCTCAAATTTAGACACATCCAAAGCACTTTGAAAAAAAATATTCACGCACTGTGATAAATAGGTCTTGATTTTGCTTGCTGTAAATGCAGACCAGTTGTTTCCAATGAAATATCAAATGCATACTTATTTTGCTGTCTAAGCAAATCCTTTGTATCCTTCTTAATGTATCAGCTACTGAGCTACTGTAGAGTTCTGGCGTGGCTTGGTTGTTGTTTTGTGGAGTTTGGTTTTTTTAGAGGCTCTCTGTCAAAGTATGAAATCTGATTGTGTTATTCTCTTGTTTGCACTCTTTACACTAAGTTTCACGAAGTAGAAATTTTTTGCATGAGTACCAAGTTTTTTATCTCTGCATGGTCAGAAATAAACTTACTCTAACGAGCCCGTAAAGAATTATAGGCTCATAGAATGGTTTGGGTTGGAAGGGACCTTAAACATCATTTAATTCCAACCTCCATGCCATGAATAGGGACATCTCCCACTGGACCAGGTTGCACAGAGCTCCATTCAGCCTTAGATGTTCCAGGATATTTCCTCATGTTGTCTCTGGTAGAGTTACTCTGAAGTCATGGAAAGTGCATTTGAACAATTGTCTTGTAGTAACAGTAATTCCTTTAGCCTTATTTTAATTAAAGGGCAGTCTGGTTATTTCCAGTGCTTAGTCTTAATTTTTTTATCTGTTGAGAGCATTCTATGCCAAAGAAATATTATTACAATGGAAATTGGCTGCTAGCTCTTCTCAGCTGGAACTCCCTTATGCTTTGCCCGGCTGTGATCTGGCGCTATTTCCTTAAAAAGGGAAAACAGGACATCAGAGCTGCCACCTCAGAAGCAGGGCTACTTCGTGTCTGCAGGTTTTTTTGCACAAGCAGGATAAGTCGGGGAGGCAAGGAATGAACTGGAGAGAGCAATAGCACAAGAATCATTCAGTCAGTTAAAGAGCCAGCAAGACTATCCAGAAACATCCTCCAGTGCCAGGGGAATGCAAACAGCCCTAAGTGCTGGCCTCCATGCCTTCATGCCCTAGCTCTCCAAGGTGTCTGAGTTGTCTCTGAAATACCCAAGAAACAAACACTTTCTGTGACTGCCCTCATAGTTAATGTCACAATGACCTTAAAATTCCTTACAGGACTTTCTCTCGTACGAGCTTTACAGGGTGGAAATAGTCTTTTAAAAGACTTAGTGTTTTGAGCAATTGCCTCATAACCTCTGCTTTGAAATTTGGAAATACCAAAATGCCAATTTAATTAATTGTTTAATTGGTCACCAGACTTGCTAGTTTTGCATTTTATGGCTTTTTAGTGCCATAGAGTCAGAAAGCAGGGGAAAGAACAGTTTTGATTACTTACTCTCTTTGCTTTATTTGTCTTTTTCTTTTCAGCTGTTCCTCTGCAATCACAAGGATTGAAAACTTTTCCTTTAAATGAAAACTGATATTCTTAAGTGTCTATAATGTATTCTTAGCTATCTCTTTAGAAATTGAAATAAAATTCAAAAGGAAGTAGTCAGTGATATCAAAATACACAATTGACTATTTTTCAGTATTTTCTGGCAACCACAGGAATAATGACAAACAGGGAAGGTTTCTAAACACAGGGAACCCAATCATTTACCAAGAATTAAGGTAAAAATTATGTTTTCCAAATAATCTGTTAGCTTTTTCAGCAAAACAACAGGCTACCTTTGCTAAAAGCAGTCTAACAAATAGGCAGCAAGATCTGAGTTTTGAAGCTCAGCATAATATATAATAACTAGGAATAGACTGAGATGTTTCTCTAATTGAAGCAGATCTTCAGAAAATTTTAATGCAAACAATCAAAGGAATATCTTAAATTGACTTCAGATGCATACTGGGGACATTTTTAATGTAAAATAAGAAATTATCTGTAAAAGAAAGTCTCATATAATAATTTATCTGATTTTATATCCAGTTCTTTTTCCAGCATCGGAACAATAAAGAAAAACATTTGCTCACCAACCTTTTTCCTGTGTATTTTGATTAATGTCCTGTATTCAATTAGATCCTTTCTGCCTCTTTGTATCTCTTGTAGGAAGGTTACATGGGCTGTCTGCAAATGTTTGTTTTGTCCAAGCAGATGTTCTCTTGAAGCTCCCCACCACTGGTGACTGTGTGCGTAGATATACAGGTAAAAACTCCTTTCTGTCTCCTGGATATCACAGGTCACCTGTTCCGTGGCTCCTTGCTTTGCAGCTATCTTGAAGCGTGTGAGTGAACAGGAATTGGACACTGTATTTTGGAACAAAGTGTATTTGCAGGCTGTATTGAGAGTTAATTGTTAAAAGATGAAGAAGTCAAGTATGCGCTGCTGGTTTATATGCTTAAATGATAAACAGCTACAAGATTATACCGAGGGGAAGGACTAATCTGTAAAACTACTCTTTTAGTGCAACAGAAGCAACTTAGTGATGTTTCTAAATGCTCCTAAATACAGAATATGCAGTACACAGCAAGCATATCTGTAACATTTATCTGACATTGCTATGTAGCCTCTGCAACAGGAACTAAAGTCTTTTATGATTAACCCCCTTTTATGTGTTATAATCATACAGAGCACACTCTTGTTATGAAATGTAAATGCTGAAAAAGGACACTGTAGTATGTGGCACAGGCAGCCTACTTGATTGAGGAAGCAGATAAAATTACATTAATGAAAATGCATACACACTGTTGACTGACAGTTTAAATCATGTGGACCAACCTCCTAATTTCTGAAACTCAAAAGTACAAGCTAAACAGCTTTTAAGAAGGTTGTTAAATACACACAGATTGCCTGATTCCTGGTTGTGTATTTTAAATTTTTTATAAGAAATATCTTTTATATATATATGAATGTTTCCTGAGGCATAATTATGGTATTCAGTTATTAGAAAATCTGTAGGCCATTACTTTTTTTCTCTCTCTCTCTCTCCCTCTCTTTTTTTTTTAAATACATCATAGCTTACATTATTTAAGTAGATTAGAATGCATTATTTAAGGTTATGGACTTTGTTCCATTAACATAAATATTTTATTTTGTTTACTCCATTTGGGCGACATAATTTTGAGCTGGTCATATGGCACCCTGGCACTTTAAAGAAGGATTGGGCTATCATCCTGACTGGAGAAAAATATTAAAGACACTGGAAAGGGAAGAAGATTACTATGGAGTAGACAGCCTGAAAACATCTAGTCATCTGCTAGAGAAAAAGAAGAGCAGGAAGAAAATAGCTTGGATAAGAGTCAAGCAGAGGGAAGATTTGGTTTCTTTCTAATAATAGAAGTAGAGTTGTGTGATTTTGTTACTGGTTTTGTTGCCTTGTGAATAAATTACTTTAAATATGTTGGTTTTTATCATTGAAAACAAGGACAACACTGGGAAGTACAAAGTAAGGTCAAAAAGATGGAAGAGTTTCAGCTGAAAAAGAATTACAAGATCAGCAGAAGAGAAAGAAAACATTTATTCTGTAGTATAATGGCTATGACTCTTTCCTAGCAGTCTTAGATTTCAGTCATTTGCCTAGTAGTAGAAACTGGACATACTGGATGAAACATCCCAGTATGTGTCCTGCAAATAACTAAAAAGTACAAGCAAAGTAGAATTGTACTACTTTCCTTTGTTTCTCATTTAATATATCCAAAAATGAAATCATTAGACTATATTATTTACATAAATTCTTTCACAGAATCACACAAAGGTTGAGCTTGGAAGGGATCTGTGGACATCATCTCATCAAGGTTGTCTCATCAGCCGAGACACTTAGAGCCACTTACTTATGTGCAATCTGCTCTTCAGTATTCTTTCTCCTGTCACAGGACACTGCCAGAAAGAGCCTGGCTCCATCTTCTTTGCAGCATCCTTTTTAGGACCTTTTAGGTTCAGGCTTTTTGCACGCTGATCAGATCCTCTCTGAGTTTTCTATTCTCCAGGCTGAGCTATCCCAGCTCACTCAGCCTGTCCTCCGAGGAGAGATGCTTCAGACCCCTGATGATCTTCATGGCCCTGGACTCTGTCCAGCATGTGCAGCTGTCTTGTACTGGGCAGTTCAGAACTGAGCACAGTGCTGCAGGTAAAGGATCAGCTTCTAGTCCTGCTGGCAAAATGCCTAAAGCAGTCCAGGACACCATCACTGGCAAGGGCACATTGTTGGCTTATGATCAACTGGGTGCCTGCCACAACCTCCAGGGCTTTGTCTGCAAAGCTGGTTCCCTGCTGGATAGCGACATGTGATGGTGCCTGGGGAGGCCTTTCCTCAGGGGCAGGACTTTTGCTGAACTTTTTGGGCTCCTGCCTTGGCAGAGCATGGCCCTGGGGGGATGCAGAGAGAACCACCAAGTTATGACTCTGAGTAGGAGGGATCTGGTTGCTGCTATAGAAAGTTTGCACCAAGCAATGCAGGCTGGTAGAATAGCAGAGCCCTGGGTTGTGAGGGCAGAGGGTGTGGTGAGGATGAGCACAGGCTTGGAGTGATAAGCACTGGATCACTGGCTGGCCCTGAAGACCTCTCTCTGAGAATACCTGCATGGAACCAGCTGCAGAAATAGAGCTGGGGTCTTTGCCTTTGGGGGGAAAACCAAATAGTACCTGGTATATGTAGAGGGACCCATCAGCATTAACATGCCACTCCTCCTGGCCAGGGGCTGCATCCCCTCACTCCTTCTCCTGTGCTACTCATCCAGAGCAGCCAGCAACACATGAGGAAGAAGAGGATGTGCCCCATGAAAAGGGGGAGAAAGCACACATGGGGACAGCAATGCCTGTAGCATTGTTAACAATACTAAGATTATCCCTTTAATTTCCTTGATAGACCACTGAGAGCCTTCTGGTTGACTTGTGGCCTGGCAAATATTCCAGTTGCTTGACCAGCTCCCATCTCCATTTTCATCATTGTATTATCATTCCAGTATTGCTGATGGGTTAGCCTCTTGCAGGACTGGAAACAGCCTTGGGAGATGCTGGCCTGCCAGGTGAGTTGTCTCTATCCCAGCTGGAAGAGGACAGATCTGGCACGGCCCGCCATGTATCCTCATGGGGCAATTGCTTCTCCCCGTAGGTGGGAACTGTGACACTGGGCACTGCTGGCACCCCCATGAAGAGCAGTAGTTCAGGTCCTGGAGCATTCCTCTTCAGCTCCATAAGTCCAGGCTTGTGGGACAGCAGTTGTCCAGCTCCATGGTCATGCTTTCCACGGTGGGATGGCGGGACCTGTTGAGTGCTAGAGCAGTGGGTGTCACACTAGAAAGGGAAGAGGTGTTGCAATCTTCATCTGCACTGGGGAAGGGCAGAAGTGTCCAGGTCCCCCAAAAACTAAACTGTCCCAGCTCTGCAAGGTGATTTCCCCTTCCAGCTCACCTCTGCTGCTGAGAGCACTCCTAGGTGCCTCAGCTGCCTGAACCTGTCAAGGCTGAGGAAGTTCCTCTGATGGATCTGGTGCTGGACGCTAAGACAAACAATATAAAAACTCCCTTCAAACAACACTGGCACCAAAGGCCTCACTCAGCACTCCAAACCTCAACAATTGACTCAGCTGGAGTCCAGACATGAACTGACTGGATGAGACTCAGTGCCAGATAAAGCAGTAAGGTCAAATCCATCACTTGGGGAAAGTCACTAGCCAACATCACAGTCTGTCACTCAGGTACATCTCAGTGTTGCCAAAATTTCATTAAAACAAAAAACTCCTTAACACCAATATACACTAAGAAGCAGGCATTCTTTACTTGGCTGGATGCACACAGGAATATCCCCTCCAAACACCATGCATGCTGAGTACAGGAAAGTTTCTGTTTATACACTATATTTTACACACACATATTCATGGATTGTTCCAGAAAAAACATACGTAGGATAATAATTCCCCCAAAATTATGAACACATTTTCCCTCCCTTTTGTGCAAGCGTTCTTCTGATCTAGGGGCCTCTTAGGTGATCCTTACTGGCGGGTGACCCCAGTGCTACAGCTGGCTGACTGACACCAGGTGAAATTGTCAGAAAACTGGGACTGGTGGACTGCCAGTTCTCCTCCTCCTCACACAATAGGCATTGTGCAGTTCCACAGGCCAGTGGATTTTGGAGAATAAGCATTGTGTTAGCTCACTGTGTGTAGACAATTTATCATCTGGCAACATCAGTGAATCCCTTGGTGACACCAGTCACCTCAGAGACACTTCTATCCAGCACTAGGTAGCATCACAATGGGCCCTCCTCACCCAGTGCTCTCTTCAGAGGCACTGTAGCCAAAGAAAATGTGACTGGGGTTACTGTAGTGCCACTGCCAACACCACCGCTCCATCTTTTGTCTCGTGCTTCTTACCGGTGTTTTCTACCAGCCATTGAGTCCTCATCCCTGTGTCCCAAAGCACCATCAGGTCTCTATGGCCAGGGCAGATATTTCCAGGCATATCTGGCAAGAGAGCTCCCTGGATAGACCTTGTGCCTCCCTGAAAGGCTACAAGACAAAGCCAGTAAAATGGCTGTGAGACTGACAGCTGCTGGTGACACTCACACTAGAACTTCATTGAGCTCACTTGCAGCTTCTCAGGACACCCAGGCAGGGACAATTCTGGAAATTTGATGAGGCCACCAAAGACTGAGCTTCTTGCCCTCTGTCTTACATCAGATAATTCTCTCCAGACCAAGTGGGAGTACACATTTAGCAGCTTGCAAACAGGTGGATATGTCAGGTTTTGTGCAAATTGGTGAATAAAAAATCTCTCCTTTCTTTGAACTTTGCAACATTATTGTAATTTGCTCATTCAGTTAGCAACAGAGGTTTTTGGATGCTCAGAATGTTCCAGGAGGCCTTCTAAACTCTTTCTAGAGACCGAAAGTGTAATATGATCTGTACAATTAAAGGTAAGATTACCTACTATATCACATGGCCATCTTCCTGCTCCCATAGGATGGGGTGGGAAGCAGATTGCTATTCAGAGGTTAAAGCTGCTCATTTATAAGCAAGTACAGTGTGCTACAGGGAATCTTACTATTACAGGCCTCTTACTATTTGTATGTCCCCAGAATATTTATTTTCATTAGATTTTTCTATGCAAATTGCCTCAAGTCATCAAGAAAAAAAGACTCTTAGATGTATTATATTATCAAAAGCCATCCTAAATTTGATTGTGTATTTATAACTTGCTGTATGTGTGACCACAAAGAAAAGCAAAAAATGCAAATAAATGAAGGAAAGTAGAAGTATGTAGTTTCAATGATCACTCTTCCCTTATGTTAAAAAATTCACATCAATGATGCATTCTTATCAAAAATCAAAGGAATACTTTAGGCTGCATGAAAGAAGAACAGTTCAGAAAAGGGGGAACACAGATGGGAGAATTTGAAGTCAAGGTGGCTTTTGTGGCCCATGAGCTGAGAGGAGCAGACAGTTTTTTTGCTGACTGGCAAGACCCTTAGCTGGAAATGTACCTTAAGTAGGGAGATTTAAAGAGGCCTATGAGACATAAATAATTTTGCTTCCACAACACTGGATTCTTTTTTCCTCCTTTCTAAAAACAGCAAAATCAGAGAACATAACATGAAGTTATTCAAGCTGGATATACTATGCCAACCACCCTGAAATCTGAAACATCAACAAAATCTAGACAGGAAGCTAAAATACAGAATACTCTGTTTGTGCAGCAACTGACATTGAATAAATATGTTATAGCTAAATCACAATGCTGCCTGTGTTATGCAGAACCACATAGGTTTAATAATTTCTATTATTGTTAAAGGACGTGTTTATCTAGTGAAAACGTGGACACAAAGGGATGTAAAACAATTTATTGTGATTTTTTTTGTCTCTTCCAGAACAATTAAAGACCAAGAGGAAAGTGGAATGAGACTGGAATTTAAGTGAGAAAAAACATCAGCTATGAAATAGTAATAGATCACAGAAATTGAAAGAAATTTGTTTGCTTGGTTTTTTTACTTTGGTAAAGTGGATTTACTAGGGTAATTTGAACTGTTAGTAGACTAAATCTTGAAAATTTTAAAATATTAAAGTTAGAATAATTTGTTAATTTCTCAGGAGAAGACCTGATTGTGTTCATTGTTTAAGTTTCCTTCAGTAAAAATACAGTGTTTTCTGGCTTTATCAGAGTCATCTTTCATCACTCCAACCAGAGAAGCAATAAGAGGAATAATTCATTTCCCAACATGTCAGACCTGTTACTCACTCCTACAGGGCAAACAGTAAGCCCTGCTTTTTACTGCATCAGAGTAGCAAAAGCTTACCCAGACACAGACACAAGAGGTCCCTGATTTCCCAGTACATGTTTTGTAGTTAACTTCAGCAACTCAAGGTTGTAATCCATTTCTATTTTCTAAAGCTGTTTCAATTTTTTCAGTTTTATGTTTGGCTGTGAGACCTAACCAGTCTCTTGGAAGAAACCTGTCCCAGGATGTTTTTGATCTGACATTATGTGTTTCTATTAAACTCCCCTGAAAAAAAATGTCTATCAAAATTATGACAACTGGTGTAAACTCACAATACATAAAATGAAAAACCATTTATGATGCTTATTACAGATATTTGTTCATACAGAAAAAGCAAATCTGACTTTGTCTTATGTCCTGATCTCAGTCAGGGCAGAGTTAATTTCTTCTCAGCAGCTGCTAAAATGCTGTGTTTTGGACTCAGAATGTGGATGGCATTGATAGCACACTGATGTTTTGGGTTCTGCTAAGCTGTGTTTATCCTGTGTCAAGGACTTCTTTTTTCCTTATCTCGTGCTCTATCTGCCAGTGGGAACATACACAAAAGAAACTGGGAGGGGGCACAGCTGGGACAGGTGGCTCAAAGTCCCTAAAGGGATATTCCACACCATGGAATGTCAGGCCCAGTATGTAAACTGGGGGAGTTACCAAGAAGGAGGGGGGCTGATTGGGGTTCAGAAACAGGGTCTAACATCAGCCAGTGGGCTGTGAGTAATTGATTTGTGCACCACTTGTTTTTCCCTTTTTATTATCATTATTATTCATCATTATTACTGTATTTTACTTAATTTTCTGTTATTAAGCTATTCTATTCTCAGTATACAAGTTTTATTTTTATTCTCCTCGCCACTGCACTGGGGTGAGGTGGGGGTTAGGGTGGACATTGAACATGATGTTTAATTTCCAGCTGGGCTTAAACCAAGGCACTTTATTAACCCTCATCATGAGCAATGCTCATCTCCGTGAGAGAGCATGCAAACGTTGCAAGTCTGCTTGTTTGCTTCAAGGTCTGTTTCCCAAACCTCAGTTTAATTGATCAGATTCTTCTAGCTGGAAAGAGGCGGGATGAGAAAACTGCTCCTAGCAAACTGTGGAGTCAGTCTCTCCTTTCTGAGCAGTGACTCAGTGAGTAGATTCTGTGTGCCCCAGTGCCTGGAGGTCACTGCTGCAGTCTGGGCTCTCCAGCAGCTTCTGGTTCTACATCCACCTAAATGCATCCAACCCTTTCTCACTGTTTGCACCCAGGCTGAAATATACAGAGAACGTGAAAAATCATGGCAAAAAGAAAAGTATTAATACAAGATACATTGTTGATTTCCTAGAACCTCATGATGGAGCACAGAACCAAATGCAATTCTAGAAGTAAAGGGATGAGAGTCCAGAGTAGAATACCAGCCCCTGTCAGTAGCCTAGTGCCAGGTAAATTATTTCTGTCCAGCAGAGCACCATAATGCCTTATGGTGTTCTGCTGTAGCAGGTCCCTCTCAAGAAGGAAGGACTTGCGAGGGAACCTTGAAACAGAAAGCACTGCCACCATTAGCCCTCCAAAATATTTTCTGTTTCTGAAAAGCAATGGAAGAGCACCTGCTGGGTGCATTCTTTGTGAGGCTGCTTAAAGACCAGCAGTGAGAGTAGAGAATCTTAATAGAAACAACAGTCCACAACACAGGTACAACAGAAGAAGCTCCACTGACAATTGCTGGCTTGAATTTTGCACTTATGAAGAGAGAGGAAGAATACAGACTCCTTCATCTGCAGTGCTTTCCCTCAGTGGCCCAGAAATAAATCCATCTGTTATCTAGACTCTATATTCACAAGTATTAAAAATATCCTCCAGGGTATTTTGCCTATGTGGGTGAGGAGGTGTGAGCCAGGGAGAGTGGAGGAGGAACAGCAAAGTGGGGAAGTCAGCAAGATTTGGCATATTGTAGCTACTCTGTGCTTGGGAATTATCCTTCTCTCATCCTTTCATTTGGGATGAATGTCCTAATTTGTAGCTGAGGACGCTTAGAAGAAGGGAGTTGAAAGCCTTTCATTAGATACCTGCGACTGCCAGCACAGTGTAGGGTTTTTTGCATAAAAGGGTGCAGGTACTATCAGGAAAGGGCAGAGCAGTGTTGGCTGTACAGTACAGGAGGCATACAGGTGATTAACATAGTAAAAATATGTTAGCAATCTTTAATTGTTTCACTGCTGAGTGCTTCCAAGCCTCTGAGAACAGCCCACCTCAGAAGCAATATGAAACCAGAAGAGAGGGTAAGGTATCATGCTTGGCACTTGTATTATTTCAGTTCTGCAGCAAGTTCTACATAGATAGATTGATGCATTTTCCCACTGCAATTTGCAGGGGTTTCCATTATGTAACACAGAGCAGGAGTACTTGTGCAGAGGTAGCCATTCTCAGGGACTCTGTAGGGTCAGGTACTTAATCAAAGGTCAGAGAAAGACTGGAGAAAATATGGGCCTGCTGCTGAATGGTTCGGGGGAGCTGGTAACAGATGACATGGAAAAGGCTGATGTACTCAGTATTTACTTCACAATATTTTCCAGAAATGTTAACAGTGTTTTTTAACCAGGCTACTCCAATCAGTGCCAAATCCAGCAGGATCCTTTGAGGCAAATCAGACTATTTCAGGTCTGGACTTTGCTGAGGATGATTGCATCTCACACTGAAAGCATTATTACGTTTACTCTCAGTGATATGAACCTCCTCCTCTCTGGGTTCTCTTCTGCTCTTGCTGGCACAGCACCTCAGCAAATTCTGCCACCATGTCAAATCTTGAAGCAGTGCTTGCTGCACAGTTTGTGGAACCAACACCCCCAGCAGCAGCTTAACTTCCATGTAAAGTCTCTCTGACTGTTGCAGGATTCCTGTTGGGCAGGAAGAAATAGGAAAGTCTTATAGAAATTATTACCTGGCAAAAGATGCTGAAAATACAGAAATTACAAGCCAGATTGAAATGAAGACAGGTTTTGAGATACCAAAACCCAGTTATTGAATAAACTGAAAAACAATGGTATGGCCACTGCAGATAATCTCCCTCTTTGATTGAACAATGGCCTTCCTTGATTGGACAATGGCCCTTGCCTGCCTGCAGGTCCAAGGGTCAGAGCAGACTTTACTAACTTTGCATAAGGTAAAAAAAGCAGTTTTTAGGGTTTAAAATATAACGCCATGTGGCAATACAAGGATGCTCATAGGCTGTATGTAAATGCTATAGAATTTGTATCTTGTCCTAGACTGGTTAGTGAAAATTAGAATATTCAGCATAGAATATGATTTATTGTATTGTAAGCGAGAACCACGGGATTCCAATCTTTCTCTCTCTCTCTCTCTCACCTCTCTGACCTGCTCTGAACCGCGCCTGGCGGTTCACAGCATGTCTCTTACCCCCACACTCTTTATTACAATAAACCTCATGCTCTAAGACCAGACTCTAGAGATCTCTGTCCCCATCCAAACCGCATCCACACACCTCAGAGGCCATCCAACAGGCACCACAGATTTCTACAGATTCCCAGGTAGCTGTCATTCCCAGCAGGGAGTTAGGGCATGGATAGACACCTTCCTGAGGGAATAGCTGTGCCTCAGGGCTTATTGCTCCTGTCCTGGCCCTGGCAGTAGGGTTAGCAGAGAGCGGCACTGGGGCACTGGGACCAGCTGGGCTGAAGGCACCGCAGGTGGGAGGAAGAGGAGCATGAGGACATGGAAGAAGCACAGGAGGAGCAAAGTGGACATTAGGGTGATTTGCTCCAAATTGAAGGGGTCAGAGCAGGCATTTGCTCCTTCGTAGTGCTCAACCACAGTAATTTTTCTCCTAAGTGTAAAATAAAATAGCAGCTGATCTTTTCAGTCAGACTGAGTCTTGTACATGTGCAAGTCTCATGCATGAAGTACACTGTACTGTAGGGGCCCCTGAATGAAACAAGCTAACTTCTCAATAGAAAGGTGTACAGATACACTAGCACTGTGTTGGTATTATCAGGATTATGTTTAGTTTGAAACACAGTCACCTATATTGTTAGAATTAATTCTGAGTACTTAATTCCTGGAAGCCTCATTTCTGTTTTCTTCTATTTTTCCAATTATATTTCAGAAAACCATAGGGGTTTGAACAGTTTTCAAATTAATCCGTATTTTAAAACTGCGGAATGCCATCAGTTTGTTTTGGTGCTGCATAGAATGAACAAAACTTGTACAGGGTAATTGATATATTGCGTAACAGCTTCTTCTATAGCAAAGCCTCCATGTAATGCCTAACCTCTAGCACTTGGGGGTGTCTTTGGACAAAATACATCTCTGACTTCCTACAGCATTGTTTGAATGTGCCAGCCCTACTGCTCTACAGTAAAGATCATTGATGCTGCATGGAAATTTTGTCTTATTCTATCAAGTAAGCAGTCCCTGAAGCCAGCTATATCTGGCCTCTTGTTTCTACGTTAGATTGCCAGGGATCTGCAGGGGATGTCCCAGGCCTTCTCAGCATGCTGCTTTCTCCTTCAGAAGGCACTGACAGCAGTACTTCTGGCTTTGCATGTGTGTCCTGTAAAGGTGTTTAGCACATACTAGGCATAGTTTTCTTCATGCATCATCCAACCCCTATGCAGTTTTCCTTTTCTGCATCTCCCTTTGCCGCAGGACACGCAGGAGGTGAGTGGGCTCTGGAACAGCTCCCCAGGGAGATGGTCACAGCAGCAGCCTGACAAAGTTCAAGAAGTGTTCATACAATGCTCTCAGGCTCTGGGTGTGACTCCTGTGATGTCCTGTGCAGGGCTAAGAGCTGGACTGAGCAATCCTTTTGTGTACTTTCCAACTTGTCATATTGTTTGATTCTGTGATCTTGCAGCCCAGTTGCCTGAGAGGTGTGTGTTCCTGTCATCAAATGACTCTGGCTGCATACTTGTGAATTTACTGTCATTAGTTAGCTCTATGACGCAAGCTGCTGGCCCTTAATTTTGTTTAGTGCTTTTTTTAAGACTGATACAATGAGATACTCCTTCAAGAGCAGCACAACTCAAGGAAAAATGTAATTAGGCCTAAGTGGAACTTTCTTCCAGCCACAAACTGACTGAAAACAAATAACTTCAAGATCTACCTTCACCTATGTCATAATTTTAAACAACCTAAAAACCATTTCTTCTGCCTCCCTGAGAAGGTGAATTCCTTTTAATTTCTGCATTACTTAAAATTAATATTCCCTCTGTGTCATACATACCAGGTGCATTTTCTTCAAGAGATAATTGGTCTGTAAGTATCTGCTTAAATTCTGGGTAATTTTCTCAGTTCATATTTTGCTCCACTTTTTTATGACATGTTACCACTGTCCCTTTTTTTTTGTCTCTGTCCTTAGATGTCATATGCACACCAATGCTTTTATATGGTTTAAAAATATTCTGACATTTATATTCAGGTAAAGTTTTAATTCCATAATTACCTACTTCTCAGAAAATTGTTTTTAAACTGTGTTCTTCCCTATGCATTCAAATATTTGAAAGTCAGAGTAGTGTATTGATTTAACTCAATTGATTCAATCTATTGAAAAAGCCTGTGTTTTCAAACTTGCAAAAGATCTAAGTTACTGTAAGTGGCAAAAAAAGTTCTGGGGAAAAGAAAGCTAGAAAGGAAAGGAAAGGAAAGGAAAGGAAAGGAAAGGAAAGGAAAGGA
>JAHLSL010013749.1:5072534-5102362 GCA_025920805.1 Petroica traversi
GGAAAGGAAAGGAAAGGAAAGGAAAGGAAAGGAAAGGAAAGGAAAGGGAAGGAAAGGAAAGGAAAGGAAAGGGGAAAGGAAAAAAAGAAAGAAAAAACCACGAATACACAGAAACTCTTTGTTGTTTACACCTCATACCTCCAGGACTTCCCAGCATACCTCTCTGACAACAACCCCCACAGCATTTTCAGGGTTTTCACTGCTAAGCTCAATACAACAGTAGCTGGTGAGGGGTTTTGTCATGCATGTCATGAAACAGAGACTTGGCTTGAAGGATATAAAATACCTGTGTCATGGATAGAACTTCCAGCCTTTCACAAAAGCAGCTAAATGCAATATACCAATTGCAGATAAAAGAACTTGTGATGCATTTAATGGTAATTTTGAAGGCAGGAGCATTACACAGATGTTAATTTGGAAAGGGAAGAACTGAGTGGATCATCCTACTCTTCTTCACAGTTTTCTTCATGATCTGATGGCCAAACCTTTCCACACAAAGGAGGATCATTTATAGTTTGAGGTATAGGAGTAAGTACTTGTAGACATATTTTAACCTGTCTTTCAAAGTAAATATATCCTTTGCATGAGTAGTATAGTTCTTCACGAGGCAAGATTGAAATCCTTTATTGAGCAAAGGAACTTGTCTTTGAAGGAAAAAGAAAAAAATCTTAGGCTATTTTCGGAGATCAGAAAAGCCATGAAAAAACAGCTATGAAAGGCTGTCTAGGATGGTCACAGCAAGATCCCAAGCTGACTTGTGTAAAATCAGCCTGAAATTCTGATGCCATCAGCTAACTGGGTTGATGTTGCAAAAGCCCTCCTGAGTCTCTCTTGACTGGGAGGGTGGCCAGTTCACCAAGGCCACCGTGTACCCACACTGAGAGGATGTTGCCTGTGCAGGCCCAAAGGACAAGGAATGCAGGACTGTGCTTCTTGTGCTGTGGTTTTCTGGAACCAAGATTTGCCAGACTGGAAACAGAAGGACTTACCAACTTGTTCATGTGGTAAAAAGCAAACATTTGTAAATTGGGACAACTGATTGAAGCCAAGTCAGACATTGGGAAGCTGTGGAGATGCCAGAGTATCTGTCCTGCAGGGGAGATAAATTATTGCCCAAAATTAATGGAGGCACTTACCTTCTCCTCTTAAAAAAAACCCCGAAAACTGGATTTTAAAGACAAAATTTGTAATAAAATGGTTGAAACTGAAGCAGGAAAGAGGCTGAGACCTTTCTTAATTAAACCTTTAATTTTAAGGTTTTTGTAAGAGGAAGGGTGAATTACTGTGACCCATATCCAGAGCAGCAGTGAGCCAGAATTGTTATGACCATGTTGTCCCATGGGGTTCTTCCTTCACTGAGGGGCTCTTGATGTAACCAAGGCAAAGCAGATGCAGGATCTAGTCCCACCTGAAAATCCAAGCTCTCAGGAGCCATAAAGAAGAGCTATACAATATAAGAAGAAAAACAAACGCCCAATCATTTTGAGATTTGCATCCTGATTGTATAGTCCCAATAGGAAAGAAAGTACAAATTATTTGAGAGCTGTGGGTTGTTCTCCAATGGAAAGGAAATGACAAAAATCTTAAATTCCAGAGCAGAAAAACTTCTCAAGGGTATGCAATGAATATTACTGCCAAGCCCTTTCCCTTCAGGCAGACACACTGAAAAATGTTTATAAGCTTGCAGCATTCCCCAGTATGTCAGATCATAGATGTGAGGAAAAAAAAATAATCCAGAAGGACAAATCACCACATTCAGTTTAATTCAGTATGAATGGATCAGCTTTTTCTGCCTTGTATGTCTGCCAATTTGAGAGGAGGGAGGGAGGAAGGCAAGAAGGCAGGAAGGCAGGCAGGCGGGAAGGAAGGCAGGAAGGAAGGCAAGAAGGCAGGCAGGAAGGCAGGAAGGAAGGTAGGAAGGAAGGATTGGAAAAAACTTTAATTAAGGAAAGAAGAATCTTCTATGACAAAACAAAAGTGATCAGTGCGTGTAGGCAGTTTGGCATACTTGAAAAGCATAAGGAAATGGTAAAACATTAGTGTTGTTTCTTAGAGAGAAGCCCACACCTGATGGAGAATTATGACATCCTCTAATTCACATGGTGCTTAATAACAATGGCCACCAACTGAGCTACAAAGACATTACATGCTGAAAACTGTAACCTGGGAATTTGCTGTTTCTCTTATGTGCGGGCAGGAAGGTGTTTCTAGTGGCATCAGCTACTGCTTTGCTCTGACATAGAGAAATTGACTATGCTAACACTAATATACTCAGATGACAAACAGTTTGTTCCTTTTTTTGTTGTAGGTACTCAGGAGAGAAAGAAAGCATTGTGTACACACAGCACGATCAGTTAGTCTGGAGAAATGTTATTGTTCTCACAAGCCTGAGAGTGCTTAGAGAACTGTGTTTGTGTTCTTGCACCCTTTGTATCCATACAACATTTCCTGCTTTTGCAAGGTATCAGAAGTATGGGAAAGTATTTGGAACCTAGCACACATTACTTCCAAAGTTATGAGAATTTCTATGCTAAAAAGGTGAAATGATAAAAATTGGAAAAACTTGAAAACTGCGTTCTCTAAAGAAGTTTTTTTCCCCCCAGCAAATGTTACCAATAATTAGGAAGTGGAATATATTGAAATGAAAGATAGATGGCTAACCTCGTCCTTCCCAGTCCTTGCTCCCTCTCCATCCAGCAAACAGAAAGGGCAACTTTCCATGACTCAACTAGAACACAAAGAAGGATCATGCATAGCGCCACATTGCACAGAAATATTTCTTTAGTTTCATTTTCTCCAGACTCTTTTATTTCCCTACTCGTCAGCAGTGAGGAAGTGGAGAAATCAGTCTTGCAGCAATAAAAATACATCGCACATCAAATAACCACTAATCATGGTAAAAAGCTGCTAACAAGAGAGGTACCCACAGAAAAAGATCGGTAAATTCCTACACCGCAGACCACGCTAGGTTTCTGAGAAGAAAGCTAAATAGGGTGAAGATTTGCTTGATGGCATGGATGGGAGGGAGCTCCTCGCTGTCCCAGTGCCCCGCAGGATTGCACAGCAATTGAGCAATACAGCAGAACGGCCAGAGCACCCCCCTAAGGGCAGCTCCTGTTAGTGCAGCACAGCCAGAAAAACCGAGCCTTCTATGCTTTCTACTCCCCCTCACATTATTTATTATGTCCACCCATGCTTACTTGTCTTTCAGCTCTCAGTGAAAACTGAAATAGATTATCTTGCTGATGTTAGCCAGGTAAGTTTTAAGGGTGCAAGTTTTCCTTTGGGCTGACTTGTAAAACTGCAACCCTTGCCTTTCTAGGGTTTGTTCCCTCTTCCAGTCTGCTGCCTTGTCTTCAAGTTAGAGGGATTCACTGGGACCTTTGAAATCCTTTTTTCCTTAGGAGAATTAACACATTTACCCACTTTATAGATTTCCAATGTGAATGAGCATAGTTCTCTGAAAGCCAGTTCTGAAATCTGTCCCTGTTTTCTTTTGCTGCCTCTGAGTGTCTGGGCAGACCTTATGTGTTGGAAACAGAGGTGTGTGCTCCAAGAGCATGAGGGTCTTTTCTGCCCCAGCTGACCCATGGGTAGAAAAAGGAGCAAAGCCACCTACATATCAGATCAAAACAGAGGAAACAGCAGAAATACAGATTTTCTCCTCTTTATGCAATAACTCCTATACTGATTGAAAGTAATGGGTCAGCTAAGCAACCTGACATTATAAGTTTTCTCTCAAAATGTAGATTTTAGTATGTCATTGACCTAAGCTGTGCTGGGAACACCTCAGCTGCATACAGAACACAGTGGAAACATCACCACAGCTGCAAATTCTAGTTATTACTGGTATTATAGTTACACAAAAGTACTGTTACTGTTTCAAGATATCTCTAACAGGATGAAGCAGGAATAGGAGACATCCCAAGATGCTCCTTACAAATCATTGTTAGGTTTGGATAGTTCTTAATTTCAGGATGGGTAGAAAACACAAGGGGTATTGGGGTTGGAACTGGATGATCTTCAACATTCCTCACAACCCAAACCTGTCTATGATTCTATGAAAAGAAAAATTAGACATGTAACTGAAAGAAAATAAGTTGTTCAGGTATTTACTTTGTCTTGTATGCTTGATTTGAATGGACAGACTGTCCAGAAAATACCATCAATTTGGTGGATTTTATGCATTTATATTGATACCGAAATTGGCCAGATAGAAACTTTCTAACATTGTTTTGAGTATTGGAAATCAGGCCTTCTTTATTCTTAATCTTCTTTAATTGAGTGCCCTAACATTGGGTAAACAAAATTTTTATCATATAGAGTGATTACCTGTTCATTAACTACCTGTGCTTACTGGATGGATATGTATTACTTTACTTTACAGAGTCACAGCCCTTGTTGGAAGTCCTTATATGGCTCTTTGGGATCATCATAGTGGTCTTCAGCATATGGTGTCCTTTCTACATGGCTGTTCCTTGACCTCTGCTTTTGAGTGAGTGCAATATCATTGTTTTGTATAGCCTCGACCTTGTCAGCCTTGCAGAGCTGAGCTGGCATCATGCTTGCATTTTGCATGACTTTTGTTTTGTCTGCTTCTCCAAGGCTACATTGTTCCCTTTACTTGATAAGAGTAAAATGTCGTTTGTTCTATCATCCTTATCAAGTGAGTAAAATGCTGTTCTGTTCTACTGTCCTTATCAATTTGAATAGTATGATCATCCACCATTGCAGATTGGTTACTCTTAAAAACATAAGAACCTTCATGGTTTGGGGGCATGAGCCAGATTGCTGAATAGCATGATTTACAAAAGAGTTTTCCAAAGAAAATTATGTCAATGTGTCCCTTTGAGAAACCTAAAGTACTTCTTTGTCAGAGCTGAAACATTGATCTGATTCAACACAATGCTTTCTGTGGCCCTGAAATTTTATTTATGCTGTGAAGCAATTGTGTTACTTGGTATTAAAAAAAAAAGATCAATCCAAATGTAAGGCTACCCTATAAAATCCCTTCTCCTAAGAGAAAAGAGGTAAAAATGGAAAAATGGTGAGAAGGATGGCAGATTAGCTCAAGTGACTTTGCAGCTGGAAATGCCAGGGCCTGGAGAATAACAGTGTGAGGAAACCCATACCTGCTGCTGTTTAGCCCTGTTTGGAGAAATAGAATTTATGCAAAGAGATAGCATAGGTGAGAGTCTTTTGAGAGACTTGGAGGTAATCACACGGACCTGACTGAGAAAGCTGTTTTGGGAGGAAAGAAGATCAAAGTTCAGAGACCACAAAAACCAGAGAGAAGATCACAGCACGGTGGTAAACTACGTGTATGCATGCCCTTGAGAAATTGGTGGAAACAGCAGACCAAGTGCCTGCCTCCTGCCAGCTTGGGCCGAACCTGACAGTGCCTGGGTTCCTTCTTGACTGTCTCTGCCCAGGTGCTGTCTTTGCAAAGTAATGAACTAAATTTTCTCTTTGCAATTCAGCTGTGGCTTTGTGGTTGTTCCAGGTGCCTTCCTGTGTCAACTCTTGCACATCCTTCACTTCAAGTATCATTTTGAAAACATATTTCAACTCAGCTAATACAGGATTTGGCAACTAGAGTAATAGGGGAAATTGTTGGGAGGAAAAGGTTAAAAATGCATGATTTGACGAGGAGGATGGTAGGTTTTCTCAAAGTGACCTTGTGGCTGGGCAGGCTAAGATATCCATGTGGAAAACTTCACATATTTACCACTGATTATCCTCTGTCTGTTTTGAGAAGCAGAACTTCTGTAGAGATAATATAGAAACTATCGGAAACTTAAGAGGCACCTCTCACAGACAGACTTGAGTGTCCTTCTGGGAAAGAGACCAAAAATCTCAGAGGTCACAAAAGCACATAATTGTGATAAAATGCACGTGTGTGAGCCCTGTTGGGATCCCGGGGGCGGGCAGTGGCTCCCTTGACCCACTGGGATCCAACCAAGCCTAACCCTGCCTGCAACCCCATTTCCTGTATTCCTAGAGCACAGAGTCTAGGGACTCTTCAGCCAGTAACCTAATGAAATAAATCTACTCATTGCATTTCAGCTGTGGTTTGGTGATCACCGTGGTGGCTTGCACATATCAATTCACACAGAAATACAGGGGGTTTTTTAGATCTCACATTCATCAAAACAAGAATATGTAAAGTGTCCTTTAAATAACCTGATCTGAAGTTTTCTTTATCTGATCCATACTTTGAGTTTATAGGGTTTCTTTTAATCCAGTTTGATTTACACACATATTATTATTTCTCAATTCTTGTATTCACATAACTGTCAGCTTAGTATTTTATTCAGCCTGAAAAATGCATAAAATATTTCTGCTGAAATAACAAAATACATTTCCCTCCTGAGCCCAAGCAATGCAATAGTTTGGGTAGTTTTTAATAGCTCAGTTTTGACAGGTGTGAAACTAAGAGTGAAAGTAACATTGGGGCCAGAGCAGAGAAGGAATATTCTAGAAATAACTTTGTGTAAATATATTATTTGTCTTAGCATGGAATTTATTTGAAAACAAACAACCACTAGAAAAATAAGTAATACAAACTCTTGATGCTGATTACATAAACATTACACTTCTTTAAAAACTTTTTCCCTTGTAAAAATAGCTGCTTGGAGGCCTGATGGGAAAAATTTCTCAACTGTACATCTTTATAGACTGGATTTGGGCATTCACTTCTCTTTCAGAAAAGTAAAGAGCTGCTCACCTGTTGCTTGGCACCTACACAGCTGGGGTAGTTTGTGCCTGGCAAGTTTAGCAGTATTGTAAAATACAATAGTGTTGTCCCAGGTCAACAGTGGTGTACCTAATGAAGGATTGTGAGCCACCAGTGAATTCTCATGAGGAAGTAAACCTAACACACTGAAAAAGGCTCAGACTTACTCAGCTAATCTTTTGCTATTAAATTTTAAAAGCAGTTGCCACTTTGATTAACATACATAGTTCTTTCATTCTGTAGCCATAGTGCACTCCTTTGTTAGAGAAATTACACTTTCCCACTCCTTTTACTAGTTTTATCTGCCATTTTATTTCTATCTTTATCTGAAGAACCATTTGATCACTGTTTTAAACACAGATTTTTGGAAAGATTCCTGTAAGTCCCGTAGGTCCTAGGAAGTAAGTTTCTGCAGATGCAAAATACAGACAATCAGCTGGAGATTGGCTGCCTTTGCCTGTGACAAGGAGTACCACTGGTGAGTTCTCATCTTAAGCACTGCTTTCCCCAGCACCCCACATTGACTTAATCTGCCCCAACAATTACATCCATCTACTAACACGACATCTTGAAATTAAACTTACTCTAGATCATCAACCTTGCAGAACACACCTCGTGCAGGTAGCTTGGAACACAAGCTGCAGGTTATGCCCTGGCTGGTGGGAAACGGCTACAGCCCCAGAAAACGAGCAGTGAAGGGGCACTGACCTTCTGCCTAACAAAGGGCACAGTCTGCACCACCAGCCATCACCCAGAGCCTCAGTGAACAGTAACCCCAGACTAAATAAAACCATTGGAAAAAGAGGAGCATGAAAAGGACATAAAGAGTGTGTGCAATAAGTGCAAGGGTCGGGGTTTCCTTTATTCAGGGACCACCTGGGGCACCCAGATCCTGCTCTTATGTTGCTTCTCCACAATCTATTACTTAGAGGAAGCAGAGGTCTCAGACTTGCTGAGGGATCCCAGGGTCAAGCTGGGAACAGAAACTTGTCTGACAGCAGGGGTGTGAGGTGTGGAGAGAGTCAGACAGGGCTCCATCAGTTCACTGGAGCCACCCACTGCAAAGGGGCTTTGGTCCCAGCAGTTAAAACCTTGGATGGTGTGACTCTGACTACCAGAATGACATCTGAATGATCATACAAGAAAATGGCTTTAGCAATCAGAATATGTCTGCAATGTCAATATTTGAAAGCTCATTTTGAATGCAACTTGACCAAAACCAGCTCAGTCAAAAGGAAAGATGTTTTTCTGGATTTTATATTCACCAATAACCAGGGGCTTTTTGGAAATGTGAGCCTGAAAGTGTCATAAATGAGCATTTTAAGATCACTGTGTGATCGAGTGTTTCAAGGACAGCTTTGCCTGCAGTGACTATGAGTTATGGAGTTTAGGCTCCTGAGGCTGGTGAGGAGGTTAAAAAGCAGGATCATAACTCTAGACTTCAGGAGATCGGACTCTGACCTCTCCAAAGACCTGCTTGGAAGGGTCCCATGGGATGAGCTGCTGAAGGGAAGACAGGCCCAGGATAGATGGTTAACACTCAAGGGCTGCCTCCTCCAAACTCAAGAGCAGCACCTCCAGGCAAAAATGACAAGAGTACTGCATGGATGATCATGGAGTTTCTGGCCAAACTCAAACACAAAAAAGAAGCATATAGAAGGTGGAAGCAAGGACACATAAACTTAGAGGAATAGACTTTAATATTAAGGATGTCAAAAACAAGGAGGGTAAGCGCATACAATAAGTATGTATAATAAGTATACAGGGGATGAAAAGGTGGTAGCCCATTGCTGAACATGGGACCTGGTTGTGCAGGACATGGAAAAGGTTGAATTGCTGACTGATGGTCAGTCTTTACTAGAGAAGATGGCCTTCAAATTCTCAGATCCAGAGACCTGAGGGATGTCTGGAGCAAGAGAGATGTATCCTTTTTGGAAGAGAGTCAGGTCAAGAAATACTTAACTGAACTGAACTTACAGAAGTTCCACATGCTATGCTGTCATTGTGGGACCACTCCCAAAAATCCTTGATTGAGGTAACTACAAGTGTCTGATGACAGAAGAGCTGGGACTGTTCAGCTGGACAAACGAAAGCTGAAGAGGAATCCTGTCAATGGATATAAACACCCCGAGGGAGAATACAAAGATGAGGGAGCCCTGCTCAGTGATGCTCAGTGACAGGCAAAAAGGCAGTGACACACACTGAGAGGTCCCTCTGAACATCAGGAAAGACTTTCATATTGTGAAGTTGACTAAGCACTGATTGCTCAGGGAGGTTGTGGAGTCTCCACCTTTGGAGAAATTCAAAAACATCATCTGAACATGATCCAGAGCAGCACTCTAAGTGGCCCTGATTGAGCAGGAGTGCTGGACTAGATGACCTCAAGAGATCCCTTCCAGTGTCAACCAGTCTGTGATTCTCTGATATTCTGTGAAATACAATGCATAGGTTTGGATCTCCTCCTGATCTATTTAGATTATTTTGGATGCCAAGCAAGGACACCTCATTGTTCTCATGAGACTGTGATTCCCACTTAGCCTGGAAAGGCAGAAACAACTTTTTTCAATCTCCATTGCTACTTCTATCTCCCAGCTATAACAAGAAAGTATAATGAGTGATGTGACTAATAATAAAAAGTGAAAATTAAAAATAAAGATAAATATTAGCACAACAATGCACATCCTAAAAATGCTAAGCTGCAAACTTACATGGATGTGCCCTAACCAAAGCAGCCCTTAATTCCCAGTACAGGATTGCCTGGGCCATGAATAAGCAGTGCTTCTCTGAGAAAAGTGATGAAGCAGATGTTTCGATGTTTAGATTTTTGAAGGTGGTATGAGGACTTCTGTGGTTTGCACTCTGCAATGTAAAGTACATTTGTATACTACCAGAGGATTTATAATTGTAAACAGCACACAGGATTGGATATACTCCATCTATCTATCTATCTATCTATCTATCTATCTATCTATCTATCTATCTATCCAGTATATAGATATAATAAGAAATACCTTTGAGCTAATGAGGGTTAATTACAGTATAAAATCTTATTATAATTTTATAGCAATTATAACTTTAAAATGGTTTGAATATTCTAGAGCAGAAAGGCTGGCTACTTTAACACACGATCCCTGTGGGTCCCTTCCAGTTCAGAATATTCTTTACCTCTTCTTTGCTGAGCTATTGTGTTTGTACAATATTAGCACTTAATGCTCTTATTGCCACAAATGCATTCTTCAGCACAATGCCACATCCAATATGTTAGAAATAGTGCCAAGGGAGGGTTTAATTGACAAGCAGCAAAATAGGAGTACCACCTTTTCATTTACAAATTTGCTTAAGGAAAGACAACAAATTTTCCTTACTCTTTACACACAACTTTCCTGAGTCAGAATTAATTTGGAACATATTAATCAGGGTATTTTCTTCTTCCTTATTTTTCTTATTCATATTAGGTGTAAGCAAGTGTAGCACTCTTCCCTAGATAAGGTATCACAGAAATCATTAAGACCAGCAAGCTCCTTAGGCATATATTTTCTGGCTACATTAAGATTCTAGCATGAAGTGACGTCAATTAAATTCCATTTTTACTTGATCTCTGTGATTAGCTGTGAGATAAGGACCCAGCAGGAAATGTGGAAAAACTTTATATTCACCTCCATGTACAGAGGTTACTTTTTGGTTAGTTGGTCAGCACTGGTTGTTATTTCTGTAGAGCTCAGTAGCTGCATAAATTATAATAAAACTTACTGTGTTTTGAAAAAATGGCTGAGGTCTCCAGTCACAGCATTTTGAAATAGTTCACATTTGTGATGAACCACTGTCCTTTCAAAAAAAAAGAAAAGAAAGCAAAATCCTCCACATACTAACAAATAAAATCATTCCCTGTCCCCCATATTTTCTCTAAGTCCTCCCCTCCCCAGACATAAACTACACTTTAAATACAGAAGCAACATCACATTGAGAAAAATATTTTTTTTCCTCAAGGAACTCCTTCTTTCCATTGGTAGTAAGCATAGCTACAAAATTAATATATTAAGAAAATTCTGTATTTTTAATTGTAAAGTAAATAACATTAGAGTTATTCTTTGTGACATTTTAATTTATACTAGTGATATGTTGTGCTTGCCTCATGCTAATGATATTTTAAGTGCAACACCCAAGAAAAAAGGGTAATAGAAATATTTATCACACTTTCTAAACATGTAACCTGCTCTTTGCTCAAAAACTTCAAGTTGTGATGAAGTAGGAGAGCATGCAGGTAGCAGATGGACTATTTCCTGAAATTGCCAGAGTGCCCAAAGATAGAAGGGCATGGGCCATTCATCCCAAAATACCCATCCTACACTACAGCCCCCATAGAGGGTGGCCAGGCAACTGCTCCAGTTCATTTTCCAGGCTCCTTGGATGCTTCTGGACATCTAGCCCAGCTGAAAGCTGCATTGGCTGTGAACATCCCACGTTTCCCCTTTTCTCTGAGAAATTATTTTTTCATGTCAGGGGATTGAATGTGCTGTTTTCATGACCCTGCAAAAGATTCACTCTGTGTCTTACTGGGAGAATAAAGGTGGGATGTAGCAATCTTCTCTGACTCACTGGTGGTTAGAACCATCCCTTACTCTCAATCAGGGATCATTACATAAGCAGACCTACAGGAACACCAGAGTTTTAGTTCTGTTTGTTCTAAAGTCAGTGAAATAGTTTGGTTTTCTGATCAATTTAAGAATTTGAACATAATCTAGGAAAATACTAAATAAGCTAGCAAACATGGGATCAAGAGCTACTGTTGAAGTTTAATAATATTCACATGAAAATTCACCAGAAACCAACAACTTACCACCATACATCCTCACTTCTATTTGTTCACCTTTTTCCATATTTACAGCTTTGTCAGAGATCAATGAAAGCTACCCTCTTCCTATTTACCTCTTATCATAAAAATACTGCATATGTCAATTAAAAAGGAACTGGGGGAGGGGGGAGGGGAATAAAAGCTTATTCCAATTTCCTTTCCTTCTTTGAGATGGTCTTGAAAACCCATCTGTTCTGGGAAGTACTCCACCTGTGAGCAGATGCCTCCCTGGCTTGTGGTTTATTTGCTTGTGTGCCTTAAATGAGGAGTTCTTTGCCAGCAGGCCTGCTAACCACTTATTGTGCTACCTTTATTGGAGACGGCTGTATTTACACTCATAGCACTACTAATTCTGTATTGTTCTGTGTCTGAGAGAAGAAAGAAACATGCTGTGAAACTGCCCACTACAATCTGAGTCTTGTAACACGACTTTCCAGCAGTCAGATTGCAGCCATCCTGCTCATGCAGTGGTGGCTGTTAACAGAAGTCACGACCCCAGCAATGGCAATGAGAGAATCTCAGGTTACTTTTTCCTTTTTCTGTAACAGGAAGCAGCAGAAATTAATTTGGCTTTTTCCTACTGAGCATTTTCTGTTTCAGTTACATGCCCAGTTTAGTTAGGCAGAGTAATGGTGTAACTGCAGTGCTTTGCTCAACACGTGAGGTGGCTTAGTGATTGGAAAACAGGGAGAAAAGTCACAAGGGGCTAAGTCCTGTGATTGCTGGAGTCAAAGAAAAAACCCTATTGGTCTTAATGGAAAAGCATAAAGCCTGTGGAATGTAACCCACATCTCTGAAACAAACTGATTAGTACTGGACATTAGCATTTTACCTTTTATACTTCAATATTGTTATCAACAATGTGGCAGGGAAAATGTTTCATATTGTTTCATATTGTTTCACTTTGATTGTAAAATTGGACTTTTATGGGACATGATTAGGACCTCTTACCATGACCTCTATGTTATCTCAGTGGTTTGGTTATAGTTTTGATCACCCATGATCTAGTAAAACATTATACCTTATTTGACTATGTTTTCTATGGCACACAGGGAAAGGAATAGCAAACCTGAGATGGCAAGAGAGCTTAACAGAGATATTATTATATGAAGCAGATTCCTGTGGGACATACCCAAAGCCTATATTCCATGTGGGGAAAGAACACAGCTGTTCCCAAAACTGATCAAAATTATTACAGCAGCCATCTAATCAGATCTCTCAGGAGATAACAATTTTACTCTGATAACTACATTAAATCCTTAATTACAGAGTCACAGTAGACAATCCAATGTAATTGCAAAACACCTTGCAGCAGCAAGACACCTTTCTTGACATCATCTAGGGAAGCTATAATAGTCACTTACTATTTTATAAATCTTATAAGAATAGTACTTGATGATTCCCAACAAGTTATTTAACCTTTGGATGACAACACCTTGCCTCAGACAACAGGAGATATCCTCTGCAAAGAAAAATAATAGCTGTGCATCATATTCTTGGAATGGGTTATAAACTGAAAGGGTTTTAAATCTTTTATAGGTGGGAGACCAACTGGATAATATTTTCATAAATCTTGACATATTTCTTCTGTTTCCATCATGCCACTGAGGCTCTTGGTGACCACACAGTTGCTGATAGAACAGCAGTACTACTTGAGAAAAACACTTTGCTACAGCTGTACCCATCCCCTTGGGTTATCAAGGTTTGCCTGCAGAAGGTAGAAGCTTAGTCCCTTGTGCTACTTGTAGACATAAATTCTTTCTGTCTTTTTAACCATGAAAGCCTCATGTCTTCAGAAGCAGTAACAGCTAGGACTCAACATCACAGTCCGTCTTTCAAGCTTTACCTGAGTGCTGCCGACTACAAATGTGTTCTCCAGCAGGTAGGTGCTGTCTTAGCAATACTGGGTACATGTAGTCACAGCTTCTCGTTTCCCTGACAGCCTTCTTGACCCCAAAAAGAACAATCCTCTGAGCACACACAGGAGTAGCATCCTTATTTCTCCCTCCCTCACCTCATTTCTCCTGCTCACTCACCCCTAACTCTTAGTGCAGTGCCACCTAAGACAAAAGTGAGGATTTTGCATAGCCTATGCATCCCAGTGGAATATCTGCTGTTCTGCTTTTGGGTCTTCTGTGCACACACAGAATTTACTTTGCAGTTTATTCCTACAATTATCTGAACAAATTTCATTCCTAAACAGCCTGGAACCCATGGGCAAAAAAATGCCAAAGCCAGACAGAACAAAACCTAAACCCACAAAGCAAACCATTCTCTTCAAAACACTCCCCCAAACCCCTACTCATCTCAGGCACGCAAACACTACAAAATGAAATGTATCACTGCTTGGAAAATTTCTGCCCTTCTCTCTTGTAAACATCTGCAGCACCAACACGATTAAAACACTGCCTGCCAATAACACAAGGCAGTTTCAGTGTGCTAAAGGGAGAGCTGCTCACAAGAGCAATGCCATGGCAACTGGAAATCTGCCACCTCCTGTAAAGCCCGGAGGTGAGACAAGGAGGGAGGAGCCATGAGGGGACTGCAGAAGACCAGGAGGAGCAGCAGCACCTGGGAACATCTGTGCAGGGCCACAACTCTTGCAGCCATGCATCCGATGGTCTCACTGTCCATGGGACTCGGCATTAGACAAAACTATAGGATCTTCATATCCAAGCTGATGGGATTATTGTGGGGACCATGGTAATAATCCTGTTATGTTTTGATTTTTTAAAATTGGAATTTTAAGGAGCACATTTAAAAATTCAGATATTCACCCCTTACCACACAGAATTTAGCTTGATTGCCTCATAAGACATCCCTCTGTGGACAGGTAGCCAGACTACATGAGTGTTATTTCAGAATTGTTGCCTCCAAACAGATGAATACTTCAAAATTATCCAAAAATATGTCACTCTACCATCCCATCTTTGCTGATTAGTTGCACCTGATGACTAGGCCAAAGCTTTTCCAGAATACACAAGGTTATGCTTATATTGAGAGTAAAAGTGGATTTTTCCTCTATTAATTTCCCTGATATGCTTACTTTCTGTAAGGAAAATGATGCTGTCCTCTGCCAAAGCTTTGCTCTCCCAGTAAAGCTGCTAGTCTCCTTTGTAGGTATTCAGTTCCCTACTTTCTAATATTTAAAAATTGCGGGATTTATTAGAAAATTAGTTAAACAGGGTGTTTAAGGAACACTATCTACTCTGTCCTAATTATACTTACTGGAAGTTTGGGAAATGTAACGCGACATTGGCTACCTTGATTTTTTATCTTAGAGTGTGGAGGAAAGAAATATAAACTTCGAGTATCTCAAAGCTGCCTTTATTTTCATAAACATTTTCTGTTTTCCCAAAGCAGGCAGGTTTCTCTAGGTACTCCCATGTGCCTATGCAAAGAAGGGATTAAAGGCCACTTAAAAGAAATCACAGAATCAATTATGTTAGAAAAGACCTTGGAGATCAACAGGTCCAATCTATGAAATGTGTATTCTTTGTAGTCCTCTTACATGCAGCTCAATAACAACACAAGAAGAAATGGAGGAAAAAACCCCACAAGTTACAGGCCAGAGTTATTACCTTGGATACAAAAATATTGTGTTTTATAAGATGTATCAATAAAATCAGGATCACTTAACCTCTTTTCATCCCTTTCACATGCTTCTCTAAATCATGAACCCGAGATTATAAATTTATCTCAATGCACAGCACTGAAATTCCAGTCTGATTAAAACCCTCTCAGTCTGAGATGAGTTCATTTTGTTTATACCAGTAAGGAGAAGGAAAAAGAAGTTTTTGATGTTCTGTTACCTGATGTGAGATATAACCTCCCTTTGCTTTACTGGGAGTGCCACGAGTTTATCAAACCGTAAAATCTGACCTTTGCCTTTCTGAAGAATCAATCTCCAAATCCATTGTTTTGCCTTGTGTACCTGTTGTCCCCTGGAAAGTCTGTATGATACTGTAATATGACATTGTTTTATAGATCTGAAAACATGACTTAGGGTCGCACATGCCTGCCACTATGAACACCCACCACTTAATAACAGCCCATTATTCATTTGGGAAAAACAAAACAAAATAAACAAACAAATAAAAGACACAGAAGTATGGAAAAATATTTCCCACAAACTCCAAACAAACAGTTTAGCAAAGAAATAAGTTTTTAACTGGATTTGAATTTTGTCCAGGTTTTAAAGAGAGAGCAGCTCTTTGAGCTGGAGATTCTGGGAGATCTCCCTCGCTAAAATGCAGTTGGAATGAAACCCTCCCTGTATGAGGGAGGACATTACATCAGTACCATTGCAATTCTGGCTAATTATATAATAGTACAGCTCTTACACGCAGACAAGTCTTATACTGAGTCAAAGTACAAGTTTACACGTACAAGATGAGAGGGTTCAAGCCTTTAATCAGATTACTGGCAGGAATTATTCAAGCCTTTCTTGTTCCTTTTCAATTTTCTTAATTTATTTGCATCTCTAGGTACTGTGTTTGTCATGTGTGAGGTCTAGGCATTCTGAAATAAAGGACTTTTTTTCATTTGTCATGTTAATTTGAACTTAATAGTATCCACCAAGTAGTAGAGATATGAAAAAGTGGGCTGAATTAGTCCCAGCTTCTGTCGAATAGGTACAGTTCTGTCTAATATTTATAGCCAGTACTATAAAGTGTGGGTTAATAAGGCAACAGGAAAAACTGAAACAAGACAGATGGCTACTTTCACTCTATTTTAAATAACTCTTTCACTCTTCAACTTTAAAATTCTTTCTATAAGATAAAGAGGCAATAAAAACTATGTGCATACAGTTTAAAAAGTGCCTAAGGCAGTTGCTGCTGAAAGGATTTGCCATATGTTGAATGTGCTTAGAGGTGGTCTGGGGAGTCAAATTTCACATACGACTTGCAGATGGGTGATGGGAGCAGGTGACAGAGAACTGGGCTTCTTAAGGAATAGATGGGTGGCCTGAGCTCACTTTTTTAGACCCTTTAAACTCATGAATGGCTGTCTAAAGTTAGACACTTAATGAAGAGAAGATGTAGGACATCTTTCTCTCCAAAAGATTATTTAAACAATTTGTGCAGATGAGGACTTGAGCAAAAGCAAACTTGTTAGGAAGGAGATTGATGATGGGATTTGACAAAGAGCCTTTTTTAGGGGTAGTGACACTGCATGTTACTCCACTGTAAAAGAGATTTATTCTTTACAATTTACTTTTAAAAGGGACAGCGCATTTAGCCTGAAGAGAATCTGAAATTCTGCAAGAACAGTTGCTGCAGCTAGTAAGTTCTTAATGTGTTTCCCTCTTGCTGTGTGTACTTTATCACTCCTGCACTGACAGAGCCTATGTGGGGATGATGCTGCTTCTAACCTTTCTAACTGGACTTGATATTTGTACACTCTGAGTGCTCACAAAAAGGCTGTTTCCTGGAAGTGACTACTGATGTCGAATTATTTAGAAAGAACAATTGCAGCCTTCAGTTGTGCAGCCTAAGCCTTATTAGCTGTTGTTCAGTTAAAAATAATTTTCCACAGACTAAAGACCATAGCACTGTTTGCATACATTCTCAGGGTTTTCTCAGTGCTAAATCCATATGTGCAAACTGCTTCATGTTTGTGTTAATTGTCTTTCCTTAACCTGATTTTAAAAAGAGGATCTCTCCAACAAACACATATCCCTTCTCACGTGGAATTCTCTTGACCTCTTCCCTCTTAACACCAATGATCAGAAATCTTAGGAATGAGGTCATGGGTTTAGCAATAGGAATTAATTTCTTTCTGGCTCAGTGGTTCAAAAGCATCCCTAAAAAAATAACAGCTTTTGATTACTATGTGACTGGATGCTAGTTGTGCTTATTCTGACTCTTCCTGTTATGATGCTGAGGGACAAACTCCTAAACCTTTGCTCATTTTAAATGATCAATTCACTATTCAAAAGAATTAAATCCTTCAGGGTGATACCTCTGTGGCAGGGGTATACAGGTACACAGTAGTCTAACTATTTAACATGCCATTTTAACCTAAATTGATAAATAAATAATTCTACTTCTGGTGTAAAGCCAGTAAGTACATTTAGTTCTAGACATCAAATAATAACGATTTAGATTCATCATTTTTTTTCTGAAACTGGATCAAATGGAAACTTGCTGAGGGATTAAACAGCGATCTTGTAATTTTAGCTGTCAGATTTATCTGATGACTAATATCACTTCACAGAAGATGATTGTGGATGGAAGAAAATTAATGTATAGATTATAGTAATCAGTGCCATTATTTCTACATTCAAGTCTTTCAGCTGTGGCAAACTGCAATAAGAATATATTTGAGTCTCTGGTTTGCCTTAAAGAGACAAAAAAACTCCCTTGGGCAAGATATTCAGTTTCTAACATGAAAAAATCTAGATCAAAATTATCATAACTTATGTTTGCTACATTTCTATTATGGGTTTGGTATTTTCCAGAACTCAGTTTTCTTTTGGGTTTGATTCTACCAAAATAATTGAGGCTGTTGCTATCAGTTTTAGCAATGGAATGACCAAATCCTTAGTGGGCTGAAAAATCCCTGAGGAGAAATACAAACTTTTCAATCCCTCCAAATTTTTATTTTTAAGTTATTTCCATCTTGCAGTAAGTGCGATTGCACATAAGATTGCTCCAGTCATAATCCCTTAGACAATTGGTGAAAAACTTGAAATGCACTGATTTTATTGAGCCAGACTCGTGAGGAATTTGTCAGTATACCAAATGGGAACTGACATCCAAAGCATTCTACCTACCAAATTGCTGACTCAAATGTGTCAGATTGTTCTGTGGGTATGATAAAGTAATACTTTTATTTAACAGGTGATGCAGTTCAAACACAGTTTGAAGAAGGGGGTTTTACAGCTTATTGTAGTAATCTCACAATCATTGTGAAAGTGAAATCACAGAATGGGTCATGTTGGAAGGGAACAAAGGGGTCATCTGGTCCAACCTTCCTGCTCAAGCTGGGTCATCCCAGAGCCCATGGCATAGGATTGTGTCCAGACAGTTCTTAAATATCTCCAGTGAGGGAGACTCCACAACCTCTCTGTTCAATCTCTGCCAGTGCTCTGTCACTGCACAGTAATGAGCTTCTTCATGTTCAGGTGGAACTTCAGGTGCATGAGTTTTTGTCCATTGAGTTTTTGTCCATTGTCCAATTGCTTGGCACCCCTGAGCAGTGCCTGGATCCCACTGACACCCTGCCTTCAGACACTCACAGACACTGAGCAGGCTCCCTCTCAGTCATCTTCTCTCAAGGCTGAAGAGGCCCAGCTTCCTCCACCTTTCTTCGTAAGACACATCCTCCAGCCTCTTAATCATCTTTGTCATCCTCTTCTGGACCTGCTGCAGGGCCTCTATGTCTTTCTTGTCTTGAAGAGCCCAGAACTGGGCACAGTTCTCCACACACAGATTCACCAGGGCAGGACAGAGTAGAGCAGAGGGGCAGGATCACCTCCCCTGACCTGCTGTCAGAGCTCTTCCTGATGCTGCCCAGAACAGCACTGGCCTTCTTGGCCACAGGGCACACTGCTGGCTCACGGACAGCTTTTGTCCCCCAGTAAATAATAACTAATAATGAGGTCAACAAAACAATCCAAAGCACTTCAGATGTAGCTTACTTCATCAATTACTTTTGAAACACAAAATGATCCTACAGAAAACAGGTCATGCCAACATTCTGATCCTGTGTATTTTTTTAACCTTCAGATGAGGTTTTACAGTAAGACTTTATTGACTTCCAGTGCTAATGCGCATCATTTAACTTGCTAATACCAAGGAATGACTATACTTCATCGAATAAACTTCCTAAACATGTGGGGATTTTTTGGGCTTTGGGGTTTTTTTCTTTATTTTGGGGGAGAGGTGGGGCACAGGATGGGAATGCTAACAAACTTAATATTTACTACTTAGGTTCACAGGAGAAAAATTGCGTTTTAACAAATACAGCTTATATGGATAATTTTTTACCTTTTCATTTCATAAGAATGATTATCAGCTTAAGGACTGCCAAATATGAAACCATCATAGAAACATAGGCATTGCTAGCTTAAGAAACATAAATTGAAATGGCAATTTGACATAATCTGAAATTGTCTCCTAAGAAACTGATGGTTTGAAATACACTGTAGCAAACCTGTAGATGACAAATAAGACTAGATTCCTATTGCCTTTGGCACTACAGAACTGAGAGGAAAATATGTCACCCCATCTCTGAAAACAAATACACAAACCAAACATGGTATTTAAATGGCTAGCAATTTAAGGGGAAGTAAATTTGAAATTTCAGTCTATGGAAACACTGACCTGAAAGAAGTGAACAAACTTAAAACTTCAGAACATCCCCTTGCCCCCCAGCTCCACATCCTGTTTTTAATTGCCTGGCAAGTATCTTTCAGCTAACACACTGATAATCACTTACAAACTTAAAGACCGAATTTAAAGTAATCAGTTTTCCTTTGGATTTCACCTGGGACAGTTGGATATGCAATTTATTAATTAGAACACTTCAACAGGAAAACATCTATTGTTAGGTATGTTAGCTGCTACTGCTCTATCTAAAGTTTTTCATTATAAGATAGTTAAACAGCTCTAAAGTTCTCTACAGATCTGGGGACACGATCAGCAATGCTGTAGAATCTAACCTAAGGTTAAGGTTAATACATCCAAAAAGTTTAAATTATCAGTTTGGATTCATTGTCCTATTTTCATGAACACCAAATCAGAGGAAGCTTATGATCTATAATCCAAACAAATAAATGATTGTGACATCTTAAACACACACACACATACCCACCCACACACAGACACACAGACACACAGACACACACACACAGACACAGACACACACACACATATATATATAGTATGTAAAAATCTATGAAAAGCTGCAGAGTGTTTAGCTTTAGGTTGTGATGTTTCACTGCAGGGTCCTCTTGTGCCTGGGAAAGTGGTATGGTGCATCATTGCTGCTTGACTTCACAGCTTCATCCAGGCAAGGAAGTTCCCTTTCTGCATGAATTCAGGTTTTACACAGGGCTGGGCATTTAGTAGCAGAAATTTTAAGATAAATTTTGTAAGTCTTTTCTTAAGTGGAAGCTGACAAGCCTTTTCAATAGTGAAAGGAATAAGCATTTTGGCTTCTAGTTATTTAAATCACTTTGATTGAGAAAGTGAAATACTGACAGGAATTGTTTCCAAGTACAAAGGTCTAAGAAGGGAGTTACCATGAAAAAGTCCTTGGATATTTCCCATTTAGTCATTGATCACTGCTCCACCCACATAGACAACATGGTTTATGAAGTTTTAGTGAAATAAATAAACATGCACACCCTTAACCTAACAGATAATTGAATATTTTACAGAAGAGAAGTGGACCAGGTTGACTAGGGAGGCTGTGGAGTTTCCCTTACTGGAGATATTCCAGGACTGGAATATCTCCAGTCTGGATGCAATCCTGTGCAGTGTGCTCT
The DNA here is from genome assembly GCA_025920805.1 of Petroica traversi. Taxonomy (NCBI): domain Eukaryota; kingdom Metazoa; phylum Chordata; class Aves; order Passeriformes; family Petroicidae; genus Petroica; species Petroica traversi. The sequence goes on from JAHLSL010013749.1 coordinate 5,093,619, forward strand.
GGGATGCCCCTGCATCAGATGTCTCCCTGTGGTCCCTTCCAACGTGACCCATTTTGTGACTCTGTGAAAAGACAAAAGGTACAATAATCCATAACACTTAACTTTGAGAGACTACATTTCTACAAGCCTAAACAAAACCTGAAAAACGTAGTAACTGTTTGTAGTTAAAAACAGCACTCAAGGGAAAACTTTGGAGAATACAGGAATCAGATGAAAAAATAATGAGCATTAAGGATAGAAAAATAATCAAAAAGTAAATAATTGCAAAACCTGAAATATTGATGATAAGTATGAAAGAAGCCCACTGATAGAAGTTTTTCAAGGTTTTATGTAGACCTTTTGAAATATTTCAACTGATAATTAATTCTTCAGTACTCTGAACGTGGGAGTGGCAGTGTGGTTTAGTTTTTAAAGATTTTCTTCTGTTTGAAATTATTACAAAGATTAATCTATTTTCTATTACATAAAAGCAGTTATAGCTTAAGAGAGAAGTTCAAGAGCCTACAGGCATATATGATGAAAAGTCCAATATTATCTCAGACTCAGTAAATACTGGTAAAATATTCAAGATTTTGGTGATTTATCTAAGCAAGAGATACAGCTATGAAACCTGTGCTTAGATTTAATCTAGAATTCAAGTATCCTTCTCCTAGTATTTGTGCAATACAGGAATCTGACTTCACCCCAGTGAAAAAAGTATTTTTGGAACTATCCATGTACAAAAGCTCTTTTATGAATTCAGGCTTTAACAAAATGGTGGCAGCTCAGGAGCAAAATTTGTATTCATCTTGATTATGCAGGATTGCTACAGTTAATAATATTGGCTTTTTTATCATAATGACAATCATATTCCTCCTAAATTATCATAAATATTGTGTGATATATTCCTGCAGTCCCTTGCCTGGGCTTAGCGCTTATTTCTGTGAGAAGTCTCCAGGAAATTACCAGGGCTGTATAAACAAATGGGAAATCAACCATCTAGATGACTGAAAGTCATCTTATGTTAGTATGAAGCAGAAAATGGCCCTTTCTTTGCTAACAAACTCAGTGACAGTTAGACACTTTGTTAGAAATTAGTTTCTGCAGTAAAAATAACCTTGCTCTGAGGTATGCATGGATACCTTAATTCCCATTTGGCTGAGACTCTATATGTACTTACAGGATATACTGATTTGAAAGGTGAAAATCTTAGGAAAAAGACATTACCTTCTATAACAAAGCCAGTAGCAAGTGAGAGCGCTCTGTTATTTTAGTTCTGTCTTTCTTCAGTTTTAGCTGAAGAAAATCTAACACCTTGAGCATACCTATTGGTGAAAGAAACGGCTTTTTTTTTCCTTAAAGGTTTCTTAAAATCTTTTGTCTCTTACTGCCTTGGTTGCTCCTTTCTCCTGATGGTATAATTCACACCAAATGAAGACAGGTTTTCTTTTAATGTATGAAGAACTCAAAGGAAATTTGGAAAGCAAAAGCATTAACAGGAATGTGAGCCTAGCATATTTTTCTCAATTAAAGGAGCAAGTTTCTTAATAGCCAAGCAATTTTAGGCGAAGGACATCCAATTTTTAGACATGCTGACCTATTCACTATTAATTTTTCCTGGCCACTTCTTCAAATTCATCTTCAACTTTAGGCTACAGAGAGGTGAATTGAAGTCATGAGGGCAAAAGAAACAAGACCTGAACTTTTCTCTGCATTTCAATATTTCTTTCCTCTAGAAGCTGTTCATAAATAGCATTTGAATACCAAGAAACAGTGATAGCACAGAAAAGCTCAGCCTAAAATGATACCATTATCAAAACTAATGGGTTAAAGTGAAAAATTTCTTCTGACATAATTCAAACATAATCTACCATTCTAACGTAATCATATTCCAATGTTTTCAGAAGATATCCCAACCAGAAGTAGGATAAAAGCTAGCAATTATGTCATGTGAGCAACTCAGAAAGACAAAATATAGATAAAATTTTATCCATGGTTCTTTGACAACTTTTGCATAGAGACACATTTTCAGCACCTTTGTCCCATCACCTTTGACAATCTTCTGCTCAGAGATCAAGTTCTGAATGCACAGAGAGCACTGAATATTAGAACGTTGCAAAAATTTTTGAAGCATCATGATAGTTGTCTCAGTTATTAAAGGTTTTCCAAACACACAGTTTCAATAGATGGAGCCAAAAGAAACCAAACACTCTGAAACAAATTCCCCTGAATATGCTGGATTTTAGTCAGAGGAGGACAAAGAATTCTGAATTGTTACAGATTTGTTTCTTGTCCCTCTGGTTTTGCCCACTCTGCTAGGCTTATTATTTTTTTCTTTCTTTTGTGACTGGAAAAAATTACTAACACTTTTTTTTTTAGCATTTTCCACAGATATTGATGCAGTATCTTGCTAATTACAGAGCATTTCCTTGATTGCTCACACAGCCAAATGCAGCATCTCATGCAGTGTTAGCCAGTGCAGTATGCCTAATCATCATGATTTACAGAGAGTGCTGAAAGTCATTGCATTTGCAAGCATACCTGTGTAGGACTGCCCTTTGTCTGGGCTGATGGAGTTGCCTGTGTGACTCTGTTGCATCTGGTACCTTCATTGTATTTGCAAAGCAAACACCCAGAGACAGGAGACAGCCTTAGCATACTCACATTTGCTCTCCACTGTGATGATGTGCTATAACAACAGAAAGAGAAATACACTGCAACCCTATTTCTGTGCAGTTATAAAGGAATGTGTCTGGAAGAAAAAAATCCATGGCCTTGGTCACTACCTCTATCCAGTAGAGGATATGTCTCATGATTTAGAATTTCTCTTTAGCTAGGGAATAAAGCAATATTTTCTAGACCTGATACTAACTGATAAAGACCCACTCTTTGAACATATTTCTGAAATAAGTGCAATAGAACTTACATATAATTGCAAAATCAATTTTGTGTTTTGAAACAGTAAGATATCATACTGGTACCTGAACAATCCACTTCTGAATACTCTGAGGAATGGAAATTTCTTCCCCTCTGCCATACATGTGAGCACAGCTTTACACTCGTGCACTTCAAGATTTTGTCAGTAAAATGACACCAACACCCATTGAAAATGCACTGTGCCTCATGGTTAAGTTCTCCGACATGAATCCTGAGTACATTCTTCTCTAAATATTAGATACTCTTTAAATGGAAAAACATAAAACAGCACTAAGAGATTAAAAACAAATTATTCACTATCAGAGGGGGAAGAATCCCAGGCATGGGAGAAAGCCTCTCTCTACATGGGAGATGTTGCAGTGGCGATAGATTTTCCTGAAAGACAGTCTTGCTCTGCCAGATAATAAACTGGGAGTTTTATACTTTATTTTCAGAGAAACTTGAAGCGTGCACTCAGACCACTGTGCTTCAATTCAGTGTCATCATGAGAAAACACAGCCTTGGGAAGGAGAAAGCCACAAAAACCAAAGTCTGCAGAGTGCCTGCCACAGGCCAACACCTCCTTTTGTTTGGTTGTTTAGCATTATTATACATCCTGTAGAATTTAAAGATGCAAACATACATTCTAAATTTTCCAGATTACTTCAGATACGAAGCAGAATTCTTATATTGCAAATAACTTACTGTCAATTAATGACTGCACTGTTATTTTAAAGAGCATGAAACTAGAAGATTAGTCAAAAAAATATTCTGACAACACTTACTACAACATTTTTCTTATTTCTTCCCCTTCTCTGAACCAGTTTGTATCTATATACACTGAGCAATAAAACTAGCAGGAAAGGAAAGACTGGTGACTGGTGTAGAATTTCTCCACTAGTATTATTCCACAGGAATTTCTAGAAAATAGATCACTCCAGGTGCATGCCCTAAGCTAAGAAACAGAATCAATGTCATCTAGTTTTTGACAGCTAGGAGAGCTCAACACCACTCAGTTTCCAAGTAAACACATAGCAAAACATAAGTAATCAACTTTCAAAACTTTGCATGCTTTCTGTTTGGGAGTCCTGGATGCTTCTCTCTTTTTCACCTTCAGAAACTTTTACAACTCCTTTTGTCTTACATACAACTTCCTTTGTGGACCTGGCTTAGATTATGTAATTTTCTTCAAGAAAACAGGAAATAATGGCAACACTCAGACTGTAAGTCCTGACCACAAGTTGTTAGCATGCTCTGCAGCCTCACAGTTACAAGAACAATTGGAAAAATACAGCATATTGCAGAACAGTTCATTAAACAGCACAAATGCAGAGACATACCGGTGGCTAAAATGATGGAGTCATGGGTGAGAAATCCAGAAATACTGAATCTGTTTGTAATCTTAGTTGTACTGAAAGCTGAAGAAAGTGATTCAGGGAGGAAACAGTTTCCCATCTTCCAGAAAAGCACACCTGTTCTATTTAGAATAATAATGTCAACGGTACAAGGATAGTTTTGTTCAGTGGAAGAGATCAGGATGATAGATTTGTCAACTTGTAGACAAAACTTGTTTAAATTACTGTGGCTTATGTGAATGTGAAGAGCTCTCTAATTTCTAGAGCAAAACTGAGTGCCTAGTTCTGCTCAGTTATCTACATTGCTTGTGGAGTAAAAAAAAAAGCAAATGAAAAAGAAAACTGGGGGAGGGTAGGATGACACAAGCAATCAGTTCTTAGATACCAAAGATTATAATCTGAAAGCAGTCACCAGAAGTCCAGGCAATCCCTATCAAATAAGGTGTGTTTTCCTAAAAGCGTTCAGGACCCTTTTATAAGGCCTTGTGTCCTGTATTGTTTTCAGCAAACAAAAAAAATTCAGGCTTAGTGCTGACATTCTGATATTACATAGCTCACCTCTCCCTGATAGTATGAAAGAATATAAGTCTGTAATTACTAGACAGAAAGGATTTATTTTCATAAGATGATCAAATCAGTAGAAGTAGAAAACAGGGTGGTTCTGGTTTTTAATATAACCTTGCTTGCTTGTGGGGAAAGAGGAACATTGTAAAGAAAGTCGATTATTTTAATTAAGAGAAGAAATAGGACACTTTGTAGTTCTATACATTTATGGGGGGAAAAAAATCTCACCAAATTAACATATCTCAGAATTGTCTGTCTTGAAACAGCATGTCAAGTTTTACCCCCTGCATGTCATATTCTGAAGAGAGGCTTTTGATGCAAAAGGTGGCTACTCAGAAGACTCTGAGCAGCAGCTCTTACTGCATTTGCAGATTTCTAGAAATCCTTTCTGAATTTTTTTAAAGGTGAAAGAAGTAGATCTTCCTATGTGTAACTTTCCAACTTTCCTTCAAAAATTAATCCAAGCCTATCAGATATGCAAAACCAAATGAAAGTGAAAACGATTACTAATGTGGGCCTAAAATATTATCTATGCATAAGCTGGACTCTGAACTTCCGCAGTTAGTAGCTCAGATCAACACTGGTTCATGGATTTCAAGGCAAAAAAGTTACTTGGATTACCTGATGTCACTCTTCTGTTAGAGACATCTAGAACTATAGTATCCTGCAGTGACTGAGAATCCTCAGACTGCCATCCTTATGCAAAAGTTTTGACAAAGAGATGGTGCAAGAAAGATGTTAAATATTCTGTATTGGCAAAATGATCCAGCTGTGACTACTGATGGCTTCACCAAAATTCACTCCAGGACTAAGCACCACTGGCTCTCCTGGTAGCATAAACTTGTTCTGGCTTAGACATGACATACAATTGCATTTCTCCCCACACCCTCAAGAATGTAAGTTGCCCAGGTAAAAACAGAAAAAAACTCATCAGCATAAAGCTAATTCCTATAAATTGTCTGAAAGACTCTCAACCAGAAAAACATGTTTATACCAGATTATCACTCTGCCAGTGTTTTTCATCTGGAACTATGAGTCTTAAAACTGACTTCAGTATCTTGTTAAGACATGTCCTCAGTCACACATTTATAAAAGTAAATAAAAAATAAATAAATTTTTAAAAGCTTTTCCCATCTCTGATTTTTTGTGGAATAAAAACATTGCTATGGGATGTCATAAATGTCCTCTAAATAAATATCTTCATCAATCCAATCATCAAAAAGAAATTATACAAAGAAGAAAAATGTGTTTGACTAGCCCTAAAGCTCCAGATTTTCTACAATTACCTCACTAGCTTGTATGGTATAAGCAGCATAACATGGAATTCAGCATGAATTTTTAGTTGGGGAAGGGTTAATTTTCTTTACAGTAGTTCGATTTGTGCTAAAATAACTTGGGGATGTTTTTGTTACTGCTGAGCAGCTTTCAGACAGCATCAAGGCCTTTATTGCTCCTCACATGACCCCACCAACAAGGTGCACAGGGTGCTGGGAAGGGACACAATCAGGAGCACTGACCCCAAGGATTCAATACACCATGGTGTCATGCTTGGCATGTACAGCTGGGGGAAGGAGGAAGGACCTTGGATGTTGAGTGTGATGGCATTTGTCTTCCCAAGCCAACATTGCACCTGCTGGAGCCCTGTTTTTCTGGGTCATGGCTTAACACTTGCCTGCCTGTGGGAAATGAGTGAATTTCTTGTCTTGCTTTGCTTGCATGCATGGCTTTTCCTTTACCTATTAAGCTGTCCTTGTCTCAGCTCATGAGTTTTCTTTTCCTTTTCTGGTTCTGTCCCCCCTCCCACTCCAAGTGAGTGGTCCTTGGTTGGCAGCTGGTGATAAAACATGGCAAGGGCAATCTACCAAAATGATAATTACATAAAATTAGATGGTAACAAGCAATCTACTACCACAACTAGTGGCAACTCCTGTACTATCTGTCTAGTTTTCGTACACCTGCACGCAGCTGGCAGACCCCAGAGTGATAAGAGGAGGCCCTGGGAGTGTGAGGAGAAAAACATGGTCATTGAGAGTCATAACTTGCCATTTACTGAGAGTTTACTTATAGCATCTAGAACTGTTATAGAGTATATGCAGGACTGGGAAGAAAACATTCAGGTACCTGTTCGGGTCAGCACAACGAAGAAAGAAGAAACTTTCTCTTATTTTAGTATGCTTTTTTGTGAGTAGTCAGGGGTTCTGCCCTCCCTTGGAAGAGGGCTTGGGACTTAGTATTGCCTGTTCATCATATATAACCAGGGTCACCACTATCTGCAGTTCTTAAAACTTCTTTTGCAAGAATTCTGTAAGTTTAGTCTTTGCCATTGAGGTGAAATATAATAGGAAGCAGTTCACTTTAAAAATCTGAAAGGAAATTTTGAGAAGACCTGACGGTATTAGATTATTCTTATCCTCCATTTTCTGTCTAGAAAATCCTCATATAACCAGAAGCTCGTTAAAGCTGCAGATTCTGAATACATTAAAAAAAATGCCATCCACTCTAAAGATTCAGAGCTGAGCCAGATGGCACATCTGACTGCAGTGTATATGAGCCACTGTACTCCTACTGCTGTGAAAAGCAGAACTGAAGCATCAGTGCATGAAGCTAGTTTACCACGAATCTCACTTGCAGCTCTGACCTAGGGCAGCCACTGTCTCTAAGTGGTGTGCTATTGCACGTAAGTTTGAGTAAATATGGTGTGAAGTTGTTTTATAAAGACCTTGGAAGATAAAAAAACCAGAGTGAAGTAAGAACCTTTAACAAAATGGAAGGAAAATGGAAGCAGAACATTGAAATGCTATGTTATTTGTTCTCTTTAACATGCACAGGCATACAATAGTTCCTTCTGCACTTGGAATTCAATGTGCATGAGTCAGCCTGTCCGATATCAGCAATTACAGCTATAAATGCAGAGCTATTATGCACTCATGTTGTGTAGCTTGGGAGTAGTCTATTCCACCAGGAACAAAAAGGTCTTGAGCAGCTTGGGGTTCTTAACCATTCTCAAGCAGTGAGCAGGCAGTCAACTGTGCAGCCTTGCTTCACACAGCAGGAATTCAGCCCCAGCAGTCTGCTCCCTGAGAAGAGCCCAGGGCCACATAGGAGAGACATTTTCTTGTGTGCATCAGTAAGTCACAGTAACCTCCCATTTTCATCAGCAGGAAAACCTGGCACATTTTTCCTCACAGCTTCCTTTCCACAGTCATTCATTTACACTGATTTATAGCCTTCCTCACTGTCCTCCTACTCAATTTTTTCCCCTCATTTTTTTTCTTGAGGCCTGTAAAACTTAAATACGGAAAGTACATGTTGGGGAAATAATAACCTGGATTTTTTGCCTTCTCAACATGGATGGGAATGACCAGGTGTATGCTGCCTGTGGCTGTTATTTTGCGGTCCTGCTCAGGGTGCATGTCTGCTGGTGTCCCGCCCAAAAGCCGTTCTACGTGAGAAAGAGAGCTCGGAGCTGTAACAAATGAGAAGAAACAAAATGAGAGGCAAGGAAGGTGACCCTGTGGTCCAGGCCGACAGGGGTTGACAACAGGGGTGAAGACAGGCTGAGAAAGCTGGAGCTGTTCAGCCTGGAGGAGAGAAGGTTGCATGGAGATGCCATAGCAACCTTCCAGCATCTGAAGGGGGCCCACAGGAGAAGAACTCTTTGTCAGGAAGACAAAGAGTAGCGATAAGAGAAAGAGCAATGGGTACCAATTGAAAGAGAGGAAATTTAGTTAGAGATTACTTAGCGTGAGCAGTGCAGCCCCTCTGTCACAAACGGGCCAACAGGTGCCGTCACTCTCCCGTGCACAGCCTCGCACATCGGAGCGGCACAGCCTCTCTCAGCGGAGCACCCGGCAGCACCGAGCCCATCTGCCCATCCTGCCCGTGCCGCAAACAAGCTCCCAGAGCGCCCTCACCCGCGGGGCCACGGGA
>JAHLSL010013749.1:5102762-5202926 GCA_025920805.1 Petroica traversi
CGGCGGTCCCTGTCCCCGCTGCGAGCTCCCCAGGCCTGAGGGATCGGCGGAAAACCTGTCTCGTTCCTGTGCTCCGTGTTTGTGCGTATGTCTGTGTGTGTGCGTATGTATGTGTCAGTCTGTCTGTCTTCGTTTTGGGAGCGGGGAGATTTTTCTGTGAACTTCCATGGACTTTCAAGTCTCTCAGTTGTGGGATTGCAGCGTTTTAAGGTAAAAGGAGCATCCAGCAGCATGTGGGGGAATGGTGGGAGGTAGATTCCTGCATGCCTGAGGCGCTGGCCATTCCGGGACCAACTCTGCTGCAGCTGAACGGGCTTTTCCAGGTGCGCGCAGCCCATCCCCGTGGAGGTCCGGCTGGGCGCTGCAGGGGGAGCGGGGCTGGGCGCAGGCATTCCTGCCCAAGACTCTGGTTCTGCTGAATGGAGTCCGGCAGCAAGAAAGTCTTAAAATCGTAAACTTACTTACCTGTTAGTACCATGAAGTGACTTCTGTAAAGTACCAATCTCTCCAATACCTTGCTTTGGTGATCTTTGGGTTATACTCTTTTCCCTTTTCTCTTTAATGCTGCCTCTTAAAAGCTAAGCTATGGTACAAGCTGTTGCTTTAGGAAAACTTGGTGGTGGTGCTGTTATCTCTCCCTAAGGAAATGTAAATATACTTGTCTCGTGTTACTTCTGAAAGGATATTGCTTAAGGTGAAGAAACAGAGGGTTTGTTCCCTCTATTTTGTTAGAGAGTCATGAATTTATGTAGATGATTTGACTATAACATTTGGATAATGTAAGGAGGAGAGGTCTTAGATCAATCTTAAAACCACAGAAATTCTTCTTAAAATGAACCTAACACAAGGAGCATTGTCAGCTCTGAAATTTGTGAATGTGTATTGTAGTACCCACTGGGCTTTTTTATGTAGCGGTGTAAATTTATAGGATGTTTATCTCTTAGTTTATTATGGTGGAGATGCTTTATAATGAAGTTTATTAAATTGTGTCTCACCATTCTTCCAACAGAGAATACATGTTCTGATAAATGCCTAATGTAGTTATTACTCTGAATCTTCAAAGCATAAAAATAATGCTTTATTTGTCACATCTCTTTCTCCACCCAAATATTTTTTCCTATCCATATTCTATTGGGCTTTTTCCTTATAGTCGTTTCAAAACTGATTCAGAAAAGCCAAAATTGAATACAACTATTCAAATTTCTTATGCTCTTGAAGATCAGTGTCTAATAATTAATTTATTGGGAGAAAATAAAACAGGATTGTAAAAATGTTCCTCTTAATTATTTTTCTTTTACTCTTTTACGTCTCTTTCCCTGATTCTTCCCTTTCTGCATCTAGATAAAACAGGTAGTTGAAAATCATATTTTAAGTCTAGGAATTGATCTTTAAACCATTAAAAGCAGCAGGAGGTTTCTTTCACCAAGTTAATTGGGTGCTAGTTAAAGGCTCTCTTTAGTTATATATTTGGATCGTCTTGATATTGGGAGAATTTAAACATATGCCTAAGAATAAGAATTTGCTCACATATTTTTTGTGGAATGGTGTTGATTTCTCTCTTTCTTGTCTAGATTGTAGGGAGCTAAAGGGTTTCTTTTTTTACTTTTGACATGAGCGGAATGGGCTAGAAACTACAAAAACTACTTTCTCTGCGATCATGTAATGTGCTCCATGTACTGTTGAAAATGTACTTACCAATTCTTCCAGTTCTGAACGTACTGTACCTAATCTCTGTGTTTATATTCTGTGTAACCAAGGCACATTAGGTGAGTTGGCATTCTTGGCTACTTCATAGCAGAAACTGGCAACAACCTTTCCTTGTTACAAGGCACTGCCTGCCCATTTCCCCCCAGCTCACGTTTGGCTTTAAGGGTAGATAAGAGCTGGCACAGCTTCCATGCACTTTTCAGCGCCCTGCACAATACAGTGCTGTGCTAGCAGTTGCAGAGAGCTGGCCTAAAGATTTTGACTGAAGAATGTATTCTTGTTGGGGTTGCTGTGGGATGGCTTTGGGCGTGTGGTCACCTGCTCATAGGTGCTTAGTGGTTGAGTTCGGAAGGCTGTGGATGTCAGCTACCTGGACTTCACTGAAACCTTTGACACTATCTTCCACAGTATTCTCCTGGAGAAGCTGGCAGCTTGTGGCTTGTGCAGCTGCCCTCTCTGCTGGTTAAAACAACTGGCTCAATGGCCAGGCTCAGAGAGTGCTGGTAAATGGAGTTACATCTAGCTGGTGGCTGGTCACGAGAGATGTTTCCCAGGGCTCAGTAAATCTTTAAGATTTTTATAGATGATCTGGATGAGAGGATTGAGTATACTCTCAGTAAGTTTGCAGGCAACACCAAGTTGGAAAGTTGATCTGCTTGAGGGTAGAAAGTCTCTGCAGAGGGCTCTGGACAGGCTGGGTCGATGGGCAAGGCCAGTGGTGTGAGGTTCAGCATGCCATACCAGGTCCTGCACTTGGGTCACAACAGCTCCGTCGAGTGCTACAGGCTGGTGCAGAGTGGCTGGAAAGAGGTTCAACAGAAAAGGGCCTGGAGGTGCTGGTCAACAGCAGCTGAATATGAGGCAGGGTGTGTAACTGGGTGGCCAAGAAGGCCAAATGCACTCTGGCCTGGATCAGGAATGGTGTGGCCAGCAGGACCAGGGCAGGGACTGTCCACCGGTACTCGGCACTTGTGAGGCCCCTCCTCAAATCCTATGCTCAGTTCTGGTCCCCTCATTGCAGGACAGACATTGAGGGGCTGGAGAGTGTCCAGAGAAGGGCAGCAGAAGTGGTAAAAGGGTCTGGAGCACAAGTCCTGTGAGGAGCAGCTGAGGGAGCTGGGGGTGTTCAGCCTGGAAAAAAGGAGGATCAGGGAAGTGCAAAGGAGGCTGAAAGGAGAGTCAAGTGGGGGTCATTCTATTCTCCCGGGCAACAAGCAATAAGGCAAGAGGAAAAGGCCTTATTCTGTGCTAAGGGAGTTTTAGATAAGGTATTGGTAAAAATTTCTTCACTGGAAGGGTGGGCAGACGTTACAGAAGAGTGCCCAGGGGAGTAGTTAAGTCATCACGCCTGGACGCGTTCAAAAGATGTGCAGACATGGATCAGTGGTGGACCTGGCACAGTCAGGTTAACAGCTGGACTTGGTGACCTTAAGTGTCTTTTCCTACCTAAATGATTCTATGATTCTTGCCAGTTGTGTGACAGTATATTTGAAATTTATACATTGTAAAAGCTAAACAGCAAGCTTCAATGATCAGGCAAAATATAAATGTGCATTTGGAAGCATATTGATGAGCAGTTGGGTATATGTTTTATTGATTAAAATATCATTTTGCTTCGTAGCAAGTTCTGTACAAGTTAACTGCGATGGAATGCTTTTTTAAATAACTCTTTGCCAGCAGTAGTAAGCAGGGATTGGGAACATGGATTTCATGTCTTCTCTGCTGGACATCCTGCCATTCAGTGTTAGGTACAGTTTGGACAATTCCTTCTCTAAGTGTAATTTGTATTTGTTTTGTACTGTCACTACTTGTTATAAGCTCAACACCTCTGATTCTCTGAATTTTCTTTTCTCTAAATAGATCAAGCATCTGGTTTGTCATTGCAGATTCCTGCTGTGGTTATGTGGTCATGTGTCTTGTCTTACTTTTCATATTTGTACAGTCCCAAAGGAGGCTTTTACCTCGTAACCAGGAAACTTGAAGTCCTCCTTCTGTGGGCTGGAAATTCTTTTTTTTTCCACGTTCCCTCTTCATTCTTCAGTTGAGACTAGAAAACTGTATCAACCTGTTGCAAGGTACAATTTACCATTTTATTTTTATTTCCTCCTTGCAGTAAAGCTGATCTGTTTAATTTGTCAACAGTGAAGTAGGAGGAAGTTGTAGATGTTGCAAGTGCCTTGTATATTTTCACTGTTGTCTAGATGTGCTTGTGTTTTGTATTTTGAAATATAAGATTTTTAGAAACTAAAAGTAAGAGTAAGCTTGCAGTAGTTTCTTAGTGTGTCACAGTTATGATCTGCATCATAATCAAAAACTCTGTTGCTTGGAAAATTGTTTGTGGTGCTGTGCATTTGCATAGTCGTTTGCTTCTGTCTAATAAAGCAGGTGCTGGACAATGGCCGTTTTATTAACTGTGCCTATTTGTGTTCCTAGCTCTTTTTATCTTGAGATCCATGTATTTAGTGATGGCATGCCTGGCCAGCCCCCTGTATTTATACCCTTTGTTTTTTCATGTGATCCTTGTTACTGCAGGATTTGAAATTCTGTAGGTAGTGATGTACCTTTTAAAATGTCTCTTTGAGCCTAGGGAACACACGCATTACACATCCTGGAGCTGATGCACAGAGGCTGAAAGATCCATTCAGTGCTGTGAAAGAAGTGTGTGGCTGCAGGTCAAGAGCCAGTGTTGGTAAGATGATGTTTATCCTCTTACCAGTAGGTCGAGGTCTCCTCTTAAAGGAGACCAGTTTACTGTGAGTCATAAAACTCATCCTATGAAAAAAAAAGTATCAGGCTTCTGGAATCAAGTTTCACTTGGCTCCTTTTATCTCTGTACAAACTTAGGAGTTGGCAGTGTTTTGGCAGGGGAAAATATAAATCGGATAGTCTGTCTTGATGTCCTTTGGTGGAGCTTTTAATTTATGATCAAAGTTATATCATATATAATGAACAAAAATACAAAGATCCTTTGTTTGCACAAATTCCTAAAATCTATGCCCTTCAACAGTAGAAATACTGGTGTAATTTGCAGCAGTTGACAGTTATTAAGTCTTGTTATCAAGTCCAGAAGCTTAGCTGTGCCATCTGAACTGAAGAAGACTGCTGCCATTTAAGATTACAGCCTGGTGAGGGGGCACTTTCTTTAATGAGATGTTGCCTTCAGCACCAAACAAAGCTGACTGAAAATGCTACAACTGTTATGGCAGTGTGCCACTTCTTTGGCTGTGTTGCACAACTGTTGGTAAGGCTTTGTGATAATATCGGATCACTGGACTGATCTGAATTAAAAATAATGTAGCAAGAACAAAAGAAATCAGTGTGAAGGGCAGCTGTCTTTTGACTGGCTCTTTAGCTGGGGCAATTTGCAGATTCAGCCCATGTTTGTGGGGCTGTGCTGTAGTGGGGAAGGGGGCAGGAATAAGAGGAGTAGAATTCAGAGTCTGAGACCTGTTTGCTTCTCTTGCTCTTGAGAGCATGACTGAGTGTATAAGATTGCTGTTGGTGTTCATTTAATCTAGTCAAGAAACTTCTCCCTTGGTTTTTACAGCTGTTGTATTGTCCCCAGTCTGAGCCCATCAAGGATTTTCCTTCTCATTGCTGCTACTTCGTAATAAAACTATCTACTTTTACTACTCTGTAGCAAGGCCCATGGTCAGATCAGTGCCTGCCAAGGGAGTGAATGGACCACATTCTCACACTGCGCACAGAGATTCCCATCCTTCACTATCTGGGAAAGTAATTTGCTTTTTTTTTCTCCTGTGAGCTTGTTTTCTCAGGAAGTTCTTGGCCTGAGTACTAATGTGAATCAGCTAAATGCTAATAGATCCATGCATCCATGCAAATAGATGGTAAACGGAAGAGGCATGGATTTGACAGGTGGACCACTTGCTGGATAAGGAATTGGCTGGGTGGTCGCACTTGAAGAGTTGTGGTCCATGGCTCAAAGTCCCAAGTGGTGAGCAGAGACAAGTAGTGTCCTCAGGGGCTGGTGCTGGGACTGGAGCTGTTTACCAGCTTTGTTGGTGACAGGGACGGAGAGATGGGGTGCACCTTCAGCAGCTGTGACAGCACCAAGCTGTGTGGTGTGGGCAACATGCTGGGGAATGGGCTGGCATCCAGTGGGACTGCGACAGGCTTGAGAACCTCATGTGAACCTCACATGTCAACAAGCCCAAGTGTGAGGTCCTGCATGGGATTGTGGCAATTCCAAGCACAAACACAGGCTGGGAGGAGAATGGATTGAGAGTGGCCCTGAGGGGAAGGGCTTGGGGGTGCTGGTAGGTGAGAGGCTGGACATGACCCAGCAATGAGCACTCCCAGCTCAGAAAGCCAAAGGTGTCCTGGGCTGCATCCAAAGCAGTGTGGGCAGCAGGGAAGGGAGGGGATTCTGCCCCTCTGCTTTGCTCTGCTGAGACCCCACCTGGAGCCCTGCAGCCAGCTCCTGGGGTCCCAGCTCAGGAGGGACATGTTGGAGTGAGCTGGGAGGAGGGCCATGAAGATGATGTGGTGGCTGAAACAGCCCTGCTCTGAAGCCAAGCTGAACAAGCTGGGGATGTTCAGCCTGAAAAACAGAAGGCTCTGGGGAGACCTTAGAACAGCCTTCCAATACCTAAAGGGGGCCTGCAAGAGATTTGGTGAGGGACTCTTGACAGTGTCATTAATGATATGACAGTGGGGAATGGCTTTAAACTGAAGGTAGGTTTAGATTAGATATTACTAATAAATTCTTTGCTGTGAGGGTGATGAGTCACTAGAACAGGTTGTTCAGAGAAACAGTGGATGCTCTGTCCCTGAAAGTGTTCAAGGCC
This sequence comes from Petroica traversi, assembly GCA_025920805.1. NCBI lineage: Eukaryota > Metazoa > Chordata > Aves > Passeriformes > Petroicidae > Petroica > Petroica traversi. Next base: position 5,109,278 of record JAHLSL010013749.1, read on the forward strand.
AGGTTGAACAACCAGGTCTGGTGGAAGGTGTCCCTGCCTATGGCTATTGGGGTTGGAACTAGGTGATGTTTAAGAACACTTTCAATCCAAACTGTTCTATGATTCTGTGATTAAGGTGACTCTCCAGGTCTCAGCTCAGCTATTCCCAACAGCAGCAGCTGGGGGAGCAGGGAAATCCCAGTGGCAACAACCTGATCCCAGGTCTGTGCTGAGGTTGGCAGCCTGTCCCAGCCTCTGGTCTGTGTCTGCAGCGCTTGGTGACTAGCATGTGGAGAAAAGTTTCCCAGTGCTGGAATGGCATTGACGTTTAGTTATGTAACACCTTGTGAAGTGTCCTGCCATTAGCCACTGGACCATGAGAGCCAGTAAGTGTTTGCTCTTGGATTCATTACAAGCTTGTTTCTTTCCCAAATCTAAGACTGATTTTTTTTTTTCGTGTTCGTGAAGAGCCCTAACTGAATGAGATTGCACATCTCAAACTGTGGTTTACTCATTACTAGTGGCAATAATAGGGTCACGGGCAGTATGTCAAATGGCCTTTTGTTGGTTTTCTGAAATTTTCTGCTGTTCTCAGACTGATTTGAGGGCAGTTTGTAATCTGCTGGCTTACAAAATTTGGGAAATGTGGGGATTTTTTGGTCTTTTTTCCCTGAGTGAACGCAGTCACTGGTAAAACGTTCTAAATACTCATGAGCCAGAAAAACCTGGAAGAAGCCAGGTTTTTATTTGGGTAGGGTAAAAATCCATTGCAACTACCACTTCCGCCTATCTCCAGTGAAACAATTAATGAAAATATTTATTTTGGATAAAAATAACAGTCTTCTTATGTACCTTCTCTAACCTAAGCTGTAAAGTTGTATTATTTAAAGGGAGCTGAGAAAGTTGTGGGGCTCATATTAGAGCTATATTGAAAATCTTCAGAGGATAATGGAGCTAAATGGTAAGATTCTGGGTTTTCCTCGTTACTGCTAAGATACATTTCTGGTGTCTGCAGATCCTCTTCCCTTTTATACCTAATTAAAGTCTTGGGCTTAATGAGTTGTGAGTCAGAGCCTTTTGACAAGAGTAATGCAGTGGCCATCGAGGCCATGGCCACATTTAGTCTGGCAGGGAGCACTACACAGAGTCAAAACTATCTCAGATAAGAGCAGTGAACTTCATTTTCAGTAGTGCTGTTTGAGTTAAGATTTTTGGATCACTGTACTACTTAGTTTCTTCATTGTCAAATTTGACATTCAGAACAGGATGAGGGACTCATCCTGTCAAGGGATGAGTCAGCTGTGTCATATCCTTTGTCTTTAGTGTCTGTTTCTCTTCCTCTAGGGTTTTACAAATCTGAGAGGACTTGCTACCGATTTGTCTGAATATACAAATATTTTTGTATGCATAATTCGAACAAAACATTGCTGAGAAAATATATAGTCCTATTCAGCTTTTTTTTCTCCAGTTTGTTTCCTGACCATATTAGAAGAGATCTTTCTGAGGATGGAGGGGTGAAAATTACCTTATAAGCTGTTAGAGAGGTTGCCACTCAGTGTAGTCTTTTGGAGTATGAGTCAAGGTAAAGATCACTATACCTTTACTCTCTTCATTGTGCAATGCATTATCAGAAGATCCACACCTGCAGGTGCTGATTGGGATCTCTGTATTTACTTCTGAAATGTTTTGTGTGGGATTCTTCACCGAGCAGAGGGGCATGGTCTGGTGTGGAGATGGCCTCTTACTCAGCTGACCCAGCTCCTGGTCACCAGGTTGCAGAGAGATTCAGTGGTGCTTCTGTGGATAAACATGTAGCCTGCAAAAAGAAAAGGCTCCTGTGCCTTACCTTGCATGAAGGAGCACACCCTAATGACAAAATTGAGTTCTCAGCTTCTGCAAAAACTCGTGTCTTTGCTTGATTTTGAGTGACCAAAATGATGTGGAAGTCAGTATGGATAGCTGTATAAGGTGTGTGGCAGTGCATGAAGGCAGGCACACAGAGAAGCCTTTGAGGCAATGCTACCTTAGCTCTTTACACCCCACTCAACTTTGAGGAAAAGAAACTTTCACATTCTGAGTCATAATGGAACCTCCTGAGAGGGAAGAGAGATGTCCACCAAGTTTAGCCATTTTGTTCAGCACAAAAACAAAGGAATTATTGTGAAGAGCTTTCTGGCTAGAAAACAGTAAACCTTCTCATGGGAGTCCACAGTTTCTGGTTTTGTTTTTAGTACAAACATGATGATGTAACAAAGTCATCATGTTAAATATTGATACTTGTATGTTTAATGTTATCAGTTTTTGTTTACACTATAAACTTTTTTGCCAGCTATTCATAGATTGCTGTCATAGGACTCTTAAGTACTGCAGTGGAAAGAGCATTACTATGTATTTCTCAGGGGCAATAGAAATCTAAATTGGAAACTTACTTTGCTTAGAGGTTTTGCTGGTCTTTCCACTAGAAACAGTTTTAAACTACTGGGAATGTGGGTGAGTAAGGGTCATAGTCTTTCTGATCACTTTTGCTGTGATTGTTAGACTTCTCCTGAAATTCGTGATGCTGATTGCATGCAGAGGTGTGGTGCTTCTGAGACTACTTTTATCTTCAGGCCTGCCAATGTGGTGATTCTTAGTGTATGCAGAAAGCAGAGATGGCATTCTTGAAGATAAATGTGTTTCCTAGGTAGAAGTAAGGGAATCTAAGATATTAAAAGCACATAAAATTGAAGGACAAGTATCTGTGTAATTTTAAGAGATCTTCTAATATTCTGATATAACTAGACAAAGCATTGAAAACCTTTAGTGTTGATAATGAGAAGGAGTTTCAGACCTCTTCAATAAAACAATCCATTCAATCAGAAGAAGGTCTTAGTTGACAATGTGAATGGCAAATTTCTTTTGTCTCATTTATATGGGGATACCTGCTAAAATGTTCACTGTTGAACAAAATTATTTTTTAAAAAGATATATAAATGTATTTTTATAGGAATGAGTAGTTTATAACTTTGTGAGTAGTTTATAAGTATAAATATCTAGGTTAATATGGTTCATATACTGTTTCTCATCTGAAATGTATTTCTTATTCAAAGTATTATGCTTTAGTTTTTGAAAAAAACCGAAACAAAACAAAAAGAAATTCCAACAGTAGGAGGAGTGTCCTACTTGTTAGCCTTCAAAGCTTTAATTAAGTCTTGGAGTATTGTAAACTGTCATCTCTGCTCAGTCCCATGCTCTCTGTCGGGAATTATGTAGAACACAAGCAACTAATTTTGACCTGTCCATGGAGAAATATTTTAATTGTCTGCATATGAAAGAGCACATTCAGTGTACTGTGGTGTTCTCATGCAAAATAGCCAAGAAACATACGAGTGCCTAGCAGGACTGGGTGTTTTGTATGGCTGTCCGAGGCCTTTGTTCAGTGTTTACAGGGTTGCTTCTCTTTCTCTAGGTTTCTGTCCTGCTAGAGAGCATACCAGGTTTTGTAGTGTGTTGGTGTTTATCTAGGTGTGACTTTTGTTGTGTTCTTCATACACTTCAGTTGGAGTCTGAAGTGTTACTGCTGACAGACAGACCCCATCTAGGACTGTGTTGTTTGACTGCCTCTCTGTAGCAGAGTAGCTAAACCAGAGGCTTTGAATAGCAAATGAATACTTTGAGTCATCTGCAGCCCATACAGCCTGCAATGAGGGCAGTGTTTCCTTCATTTTTTCCTTCTTACCTCAGCTGACCAGGTTGTTATTATTGTTATAATTATGTGAGCACAGGCCTTCCTGTTGTGCTGTTATTAACAAAAGTGAGCACACAAAGCTTTGGGATAAAAGAAGAAACATATTTGAAACTGCTCCTCAGAGTTACTGGTTCCCAGTTTGAGATCATTGCGTTCTGCTAGCAGCTGAACTGATCAATTCACTTCCTCTTTTCAGTAGCAACCCAGTAAGTCACTAAACCATTGCTTTGCTGATTAGTATTCTGAATTTTCTTTATAGGTTTGTTTCTGAAGGGGAATCTGTGACATGCACTTGTCTCAGTCCTAATTTTGAAAGGTACACTGCTTGCTCTGGGGTGGCTGATAGCGTTGTAAGACAAATGTACAGTGCAACAGCAAGAAGGGAGATTGTTATCTCTGTGTTTCAGCAATGTACATTTACTGTATTTTCTTACTATACAAATAATTTAAAATACTGTTTAAAACAGAAACAAGAGCCATCATATGCTCAGTCTTTGGGGGCTCCAGCATCTAGATTTAGCTGTACTTCTCTGAATTTCTTTGAATTTATCTGAAGTCCATTGTACTAAAGCCCAAACAGAACATGTCTTGCATGTTACTGACTTCTGAGTTTATAAATATTTTCATACTTTTGATAAGTGCTTGAACCTACCTAGCTTCTGTTTTGTGTGCTTTTCTGTCACAGAAGTGACAGGAGCTCTACATGGTGGAGGATGACTTATCAGACTGATCATCTGCGAGCAATCCCTCTTTACCTTAGTTTCTCCAGAGAAAATGCTGTATAAGGATTCTTGTACTAATTGTGTTCTGTGGAACTCTTTGAACTTGCTCAAGAAAGATTGCTGTAGTTCAAGTGCATTTGTGATCAAACTTCGGTGCAGCCCCAAAGCAGTTGTGCATCACAGGAAGGATATCCTTCCTCATATTTTTTGGTCCTTGAATTTATTTACCTGTGATGTAAAAATGATAATTTTTTGGCAGCTGTCTGACCATATGTGGAGGTCAGTTATTAACTGGTAAGCAGCCATGAACATATGCACGATTACTAAGTGCAGTCACCTTCATCACTTATTTTGACTCCTTACACTCTGTGCATATACATTGCACACACTATCTGTAATTCAAGATTGCCCTTTGCGTCTTACCACTGATGCAAAAAAAGTTTTTCCTTTTTATAAATTTTCTATATATTTGTAGCTCTGTAGACATAGTTATATAGCTCCTTAACTAGCTGTAGTACTGTCCTACCCCTTCACTTAGATTTTTAGAGCAATAAGGTAGCCTTCCTGGAATCTTATTTAGTCTTGCCTCTATAGTGAACCAAGGATATCTCATTTTATCCATGTATCCTAGACATAATACGTGTGCAGTTAGGAGCTGGGGAGGTGGAGGGGGCTTAAATAGGGGCAGAACCAAAGTGGTGGGGGGGGAATTACTTAATTAACTGTTCCTCTAATTGGATGATTTTGTTAAGTATGCTAATTTTTTTAACTTGTAAAATTGTCAGAGTCCTGTATTACCTGTGCATTTCACCATATTTGCACCATGAAAGACATTCATTAAAGGTAACTGCTTTTTATCATCTTTGGTTAGGCATCATCACTTGGATCACAGTTCCAAGCTTGGTGTGAAGTGACAATCTGCAATAGCAGAGATTTGAAACATGATGAAGACCCTTTTGTGTGGTCCCATTGTTCATGTTCCCTTTGTTAGTTCACCATACAGGCTTAATCTCAGCACTGTACCCCTGAGATGGGGAGGAGCTGAAGTAGAGAGATCTGAATCTAGGTGTTCCTTGGGCCTGCAAGGGAACATAGTCTATGTCTGGTTTGGGCCTGTCTTAAACTTAAGAAAGAGTAGTGAAAGTCAGCTGTGGTTGAAGGACTGTCTGATCTCTTTGGTCGTGATGTGATACTACGAAAAAGAGTGTCACTTTGTATGTTTCATTCTTCTCACATCAGGTTGTATTTGAATAATCGGAAGTTCTCTCTGAACAAAAAAAAATTACTAGGAAGCAAACATCTTTTTTATTAAATTAAGGCATGTGAATGTAGGACAAAAAACCCCATCTGTAATAATCGGTATTGGTAGCTAATTTGCTTCACTTAATTAAAAAAGAATAGTAACATATATTTCCAAGTCATAATCCAGTTTAGATTGTACATTTGCATTTTAAAAGGAAGGTGCTCATGTTTTGTTTGGTTTTGTATTGGTTTTTTTCCATCACCCTGAGACAGGCTACTAAAAACAATGGAGTGATTTATTTCAGAAATATAAGATATAGTAATTAAGGTAAGACATCTTTTAAACTTTTTCCATACATGGCATTATTGCAGCTCTTACTAGAGAAGAATTTTACCTGTTTATGATTACATCTCTGTGCCAGGCTGAATTTGTGGTCAGAAAGACCTTGGAAATCACAGGGACACAGTGTAAAGCTGCTCATAGCTCTTTCCAAAACTCAGGAGGACTTTCCTGTAGTTGTGCAGCGTTCAAGGAAGAGCTTAAATCTAAAATAATCATAATCAATTTATTTTCATCTGAAATTACCTGGTCTATTCATATGCTGTTCATACATGTATTATAGAATTTTGTGTTGAATTTATGTAGCTAACAAATATGGTCTGAAATTCCCTCAGTCTTGGTGTTCAGTATATTTCTGACTTAATGTGCAGTATCAGGATAACACCATTACCTGTGGCAAGTATGAAAGCACACAAATACATAGTCTGTTTAATATGGTTAAACTGGAGGCTACAATGCAAGTGACAATTTTAAATGAAGTTAGATGTGTAATATCAGACTGTGCTAAGAAGGAAGTTGTAAGTTTTTTGTTTTGCTTTGGAGTTTTTTTTTTTGCTGTGGAGGTTCTTTTTCTGTTTTGTTTGGGGGATTTTTGTTTGGTTTTTAGTATGTTTTATTTGTTTGTTTGGGGGGGTTTTGGTGGGTTTTTTGGGCATTTTTTGTTTGGTTGGGTTTTGGTTTGGGTTTTTTGTTGTTGTTTTTTGGATTTTTTTGTGGTTTTGTAGTTTGGGTTTGGTTTTTTTTTTGGTCACAGCATTACATTAATAGAAGAATGTAGTTTGTCTGCAAATAAATGGAGGTAAAGTCCATAACGAGAAGTGTGGCTCATAAATGTTGAGTTAAAAACAAAAGATGCTTTAGGATATTTTTGTTGGCTGCTATTGAACAATTCCATGATTTTTACATAGGTCTTCAAAGAAAGAGAGTGACTTCAAACTCGAGGTGTAATTACAGGGACCCAAGTCTTGTTCAGGGGTTTAACTTGTTTGTTGAAATGCAAACATTTTTCTCAGTGTTTGCAGCACTGTAATATTGTGTTAAAGCATCACAAATTACATGAAATCTGCTAGAAATATGTGTTTTTCATGAAGTAGTTTGACAGAGTAAGTAATTAGGCTTAGTGAAAAATTAGACTTAATTTTTGCATTTGCAATAACCTCTAGGTGACAAATCTCTGACTGGAACTTAGTAACTGCTTGGGTTTAAACTTTGTTTTAGTAGCAACCCCATTAAATACTTGGATGTTTGCTTGCAGTGCTCTTGCTATTTTTTATCTTTTTATGCAGAGTGCATTTGACATGGGATTTAAAAGCAGTAAAAGTTCAGCTGATAAAGTTGGAAGCAAACAGATTGACTTGGGTATTTTGGGTAATTGAAATGAGCAGCAGCTGTTGATGCAGGGAGATGGATGTTCAGAGTCTTTCTGTGGGACTTCAGAAATATTCAGTTTAAACACAGATTCTGTGACTTTGTTACTTCCACCTGTCAGCTGTAGGTGATATTTAGAATGGGTTTTGTAAACTCTGAGAAATACTGTGTAGTATGAATCTACAAAGTGAAAATCATAGTATGTCTTTAATATACTGGAGGTTGGGATTTGCAGGAGCATCCCCAAACTTGGAAGGATGAGGAAAAAAATCTTCTATAGTTTTCCTCAAGCTTTTATGAGGTTTGCTGGACACAGTGTCTACACCATTAAAATTAAAGGTAAATTTTCAAACAGAACTTTTCCAGGGCACAAAAAGCAACTTTGCATTTTGCTGAAGAATTGAAGCTAGCTGTTATGTGGAAATGAGTAGTTCAGCAAGATGCTGCTGGTTCTGAAAGTAAACTCAATATGATTATTTTAGGTTTCAGCTCTTCCTTGAACCCCAAGCAGCCACAAGAAAGTTCTGGTTGTGTAGATTTGTTGTATAAGTCACTGGAGGTAAAAACAGTTAATGAAGTGCAGTGTAAAACGTCTGGGATATATATATATATACGTTTTTGCTTTTTATTAAAAACTTTCACTTAGATTGTCAATCCTCAGCAACAAGCTGTCCCCTAAAACCTGGGCTATGAGGAGACAATCAGGGCTCACCCCATAAGACCCTCTGAGTAGCTGCAGTTCCTTCTGGCAGAAGTGAGGATTCCAAAAGTCCAGCCTTTCCTGTGAGGGCCTCTCAGGGACTCGATGAGCAAGCTGCAGAGCTGAGCCTTTAAGAGCTACCAGGGGAGCAGAAACTCAGTGCGGTGAGAACAGGAAAGGGTGACATCCCATCATGAGGCCATGTCCACGCTGTGCCTTTCCTGTGTTTTGTCACTGTGCTGCAGGAGAGCAGAGCCTGCTGCCTGTCTGTGTGCAGGGGAAGCAAATGCAGCTTGTGCTCTAGGCTTTCCCAGCAGCACACACAGCCAGGTTTCACTTGTAAAACCCCTGTCTTATCTGCTGAGCTTTCACTGTGTATTTCATGACATATATTCCATGAGGTGACTTTTTTTATTTGTACCTATGAAATATTGGAATATATTCTGTTCTCTTGACACACAACACTGTGTGCATGTAAGTGAGAATCAGACCTGCAAAGCCAGCAGTGATGTTGGGAAGCTACAAGGTCATTCGTAATACTTCCATCTGTTCGTTTACATTATCTTCAGGTGAGTAAGGCTCTCTGCAGGGAAAGCAAATATTTTAATGAACTTAATGCTCAGACAGTGAACCATCATTTTAGGTGTGTGCAGTGGGTATAAAATGTAGAGGCAGAAAAAGAATACCATTTATTTCATTTTTAACTTTGTTGCACTCATAGCAGCTAGCAAAGGTGAGTGACAACAGTAGCAAAAACAACTTACAAGAGATATTACTCTCAGGTAACCTGGGAATTGTCTGCATGAGATAGTAATGAGTAATCTCAATGGTCTTGTGTTCTGCTGAGTTAACACCAAAAATCATCACATGGTTGTCTTTAAAAGTCTGTGTGCAGTGGCAATCTGTGTCCCTACATATCTGGGTTTCACTGGGAAGAGAAATTCTCATTCCTGCTCAGTCAGAATGAGATTGATTTGGATGTGGCCCATGAAACATGGTTGGCACTACAGCTCCTGTACCTCCTATTGACAATAATTTTTTTCTTTTTGTGTAGCAATATGTCCTATGAATGCCAGTAATTGGCAGCAATTTTGGCTAATCAAGGTCTTACAAAAATGCAGTGAAAAGTAGTTTGTCTGTTTAGTTGCTATGATAAGGAGATTTGAAAGCCAGGAGTCACTCAGGTCTAACACTTGACACTGCAGTGCCACACAATAAAATATTAATTTACTTGAATACAGGATAGGAGTAAGTTAAAATAAATGTCTCTTAATGAAAATTCACAGTTTCCAGCATTGGCTATGCATTGGAGAGGCTACAGGTTACTGATTCATATTATGCCATGATTTTAAAAAATTCAGTATTAGATTTGCTTGGGATGTTTTGTATTTCAGTTATTGTAAGAACATGAATTTAAGAATATATCTTCATTATGCTGTTATTATGTAGTGCCCATCCCTTTTGATACTACTCTTCTGTAAGAATGTGACTTTTTTGAATAATAGTTACGAGGGAGCAAATTATTTGTTTATTTCACAGTTCTGATATTATGTCCAGTTGAGAATGTTTTTTTCAGTTTGTCACTGCATGTTAGCAACAAATTGTATTTTACAAGCTTATCTCTGTGTGTGTATATATGGACAGTATATGTACATGTGCCATCAGTTGTCATCAGTGGAAGGTGTTCCTGACCCTGACAGGGAGTTAGAAATAGATGAACTTTAATGTCCCTTCCAACCCAAACCATTCTATGATCGTCATTATATAACAAAAGGGTGTGGTGTGTAATATATAATGTAGTCAGAGTACATAATATACATGTATATAGATTGTACGTGCTTTTATAAAAGCATCCTTTAGCTTACTTATGAAGGGCTTTTCTGAACTCAGGTAAGATTTACATTTTATATATATCCTTTTACCCTCATAGTGGCTTAAAAATGTGCTTTTATGGAGATTAAAAGCATATGCTGTTTTCAGAAGTCTGCTCTAAACAGTGGTGTTTTAAGATTCTTGTTTGTTTTTAGTAAAACTGAGGTGGTAACCACAGGTTTGTGATTTACAGTATAGTTCTTTCTGTCTTGAATTAAGTTATGGAGAGGGGGACATGGCTGTTAAGGAGGTAATTTCAAGCAACATTTTATTTGAAAATGTGTGAATTAGGGTGACTATCCTCCCCCCACAGTCTTATTCAATATGGTATTGAATATACACAATTTACACGTTGCTTGGCCTCTAAGTCTCTGTGCTTCAGCTACATGAATGATCTGTCTCTTGCTACTTGTCCCACTGCTACAAGGAAATCTAGATGTTTGGTAAGGTGTCTCCTTGAAGTTGTAACTCAAGAAAGCTTCTTGAGAGCAAGTTAGAATTTCTAACATACTTTTTGTGCAACTCAGACACTGAAATTGAAAAATACTCTTTCCATTTGCACTGTTGAAGCACCAGTAGAGCTTTGATGTACAGGCATTAAACCAATAAGCACTTCCTTTTCAGATTTCCTTAGTTATCAAGAAGGGTGGGCAAAGCTGATCTTTGCAAACACTGGTGGTTAAGCCTGATGACCAAAATAAGGGAAAATAAAGATTCTTTATGTCATGGTGTTTCAAGAAGCATGCTCCGGTCCTGAAGCAATTGTAGTAAGTGCAGTTAAAGCCACACAACTGTTTTCATACAGGTTTGTAAGAAACAGAGCTGTTTTTGTCAGCTTTTAAAATATATTTCTTCAGTGCTTATTTCTGGCTTCTCATAAAATGTGGTACAGGTAGCCCTGTCTGGAGCTACAGCGTATGTCAGATGCAGCCTCTGGGGCCTTCTATTTTTTTAAATCCATCATTTCTGAACTCCAGGACTTTGTTTTGAGTCTATAATAAATGCAGCTTCAAAAATTGCATTTCAAGACAAAATAGTTTTGGAAAGTTTCATGTGAGATAGCTCTAGCTTTCTTTCTCATGGAGTTTCCTTAAATACCTTCATCAGAGATGAAGTGCTTGTTGCAGGGTTGGGCACTACTTGTAACTCATGCCTATCATTTGACAATAAAGTTTTAGCAGTGAAAAATCTTAGAGGAGAGAGACTATCAGGCTGAGGATGGTGGATGAAAAACCTTCCATTTTCTAGTCTGTTGCAGAACCAAATATTTTTTTCCCCCTGGCTTTTCTGCACTGCATCAAGTTGCACCAATAACTCACTTGCCTGTACTTTATCTAGCAAGTTAATTTTCCAGGTTGGTGAACCTACCTCTCCTACTTCTTGTGTTTATCTTTGTGTTTTCCTTATTCTCTTAAGATTTGAATAATGTACTTGTTTGGGATGACATTTACAGAGATGTATGTGGCCTGGCTCCTGTGTGAGATATTAAATACTTTGGGCTTTCATTGTTTATTCTCTGAAATGGAGATAAGAGAGGCATTATTATATATGAAAATAAATACTACTTTTATTTTAGTACATGTAAATATGCAATAAAAGTAGTTTTTACAAATAACAATGAGGGCTAGTTTTGTAGAAGGCACTGGATTTGTACTACTTTGTTGTGTTCTTAATAAGTAATGCAATAAAACTAAGATGTGCATTTACTGACAAAGTGGTGTACTACGTTTTCCTTAGGGTTAGTTTTGCTGTTCCTGTTCTAGGAGGTTACTTCTGAAGCTACTGCAGTAGAGGCGGTGGTTTTGTCCAATTTGTGCCACAAGTACTTTCATTTTTTTTTTTAATTAAAAAAAAAATAAATGGACCAGGATCTGCAAGCAGCCAAGCATTAAAGCAATTTCTCTAAGGCCATAGTAATGCAGGAAGTAAGGGAAACACATTTCTACAGAAGCTTCTCTTATTTTTGAGCCATTTCTTGCAATACTGAAAGTTGTTCCTAGTTATTTTATAAATGTTGTCCACATGCACTCAGGGACATGTGGACCTTAGTCAGTCTTGGCATTATTGTTGCATTTTTGAAAATATTACAAGCCAGGGGAAATAATGATGCATGGTGCCAAGTGATAGCAGTAAGCTATATTGGGAGAAGTGTGCAGTGACAAAGTTGGAGTGCAAGAAGGTAGTGGTGAAGCTTTCTCATGTAGGACCACACATACTGCAGCATACTGCCAAAATAGCATTGATTTAATGAGCTGCAAAGGCAGTCCTTGCACTTGTAGCTCAAACTGAACACTGATAAAATGGTGTGTTCTGCAAAAAGCCTACTTGGAGTGTATTTATGGAATGTCTTCATGTTCAAAAATATTAATGAATTTCTTTTGACACAGGGTGTTGGCGTGGGGGGAATCATGCTATATTTTTTCCCTTGTTATTAAATATGTATATTCCTGGTAAGAATTATATAACAACAAGTTGCAAAATAGGAAAAAACAAATGTGTTTCAAGTTATCCTGAGAGCATTAATATAGTTAATGGTGAAATTTGGAGATTAAGCTAGAAAATGTCTAACAGGACTGTAGATCATTTGGAATCACAAAGATGGTCCAGATGTTAAAAATACTTTTTTACTATTACAGTGCGCTCACAAAGGAACAAACCTGATGAATGACATATTTGTACCTAGAAATTATGTCTTCATGTCCAGAATGAGGCACTCCGAGAAAAATTTAGGCCTCTGTGTGGTGTTTCTTCTTCTGTGGGATAAGGAACTCAGGCCTTAGGCACTGAGAAGCCTCAGGCACTGCATGTTGATTTTGGTATTTCATGTTTACACCTTGCAACAGACAGCATGTGACTGAGGTTCGGTGCAAAAGTACAGGAGGGAGACTCCTTCTCTTCAGGAAACATACACAGATTAGTTCTGCTAGTGTAGGATGAATACAAGAGTGAGAGAAAACAAAGTTCTTTCAGTGATAGAAATACTTTCATATGAAATACTCCGTTTGTATACAAATAAAAACTTCTCTCAGTGCAGAAGTAGGAGGACAACAATATCCCTAACCAGACTGCTATGAACACATCCCGTGCAAAATATCTAGAAAGATGATCAGAGGTCTGGAACACCTCTCCTGTGAAGACAGCCTGAGAGAGTTGGGGTTTTTCAGCCTGGAGAAGAGAAAGCTCCAGGGAGACCTTAATTCCTCTTCCAATTCCTAAAGGGGGCCTAGCAGGAAAGCAGGACTTTTGACAAGGGCAAAGGCTAATGGCTTTAAACTGGGAGAAGATGGATTAGCTAGAAAAGAAGTTCTTTGCTGTGTGGGTGATGGGACACTGGAACAGGCTGCCCAGAGAACTTGTGACTGTCACATCCCTGGCAGTGTTCAAGGGCAGGTTGGATAGGGCTCTGAGCAATCTGGCCTAGTGAAAGGTGCCATGCTGGTGCAGTTGGAACAACATGACCCTTCCAACCCAAGCCATTCTATGATCCTGTAAACTGCTATACTAAAATTCACACATGAATGCTCTTTGCTGGATGTAAATCACAGTAGTGATAGCCTGTGTTTATGTCTCAGGGCCTATAGTTAAGCTTGTATGTGGCTTGGGAGAAAAACCTATGCGTGCAAAGTTTGCATTTTCTATTCTCTTTAATCTGGTATCTCTTTTGCATGGTAAAATGACAGAGGAAAAGAAAGGGTACATGAGCACTGGGTGCCCATGGTAAAGGCTCTCATTATAAGAATAAATAAAGGTATTGCAGAGGAAACTTCACTCACTCAAACCTTTTCTGCTTTATTGTGACTGAGCTTCTCATCCTTGTGAGGCTAATTTTGGACCCTGGTAACAGAGGTGGGAAAGAAATTGAACCTTATATCTTTGTCCAATTTGCAAGAACTGTGTAACTCAGAACTCTGCGAAGTGGAGGTTCACATCTTGCTCCTTTGACTTCTTCCCTTAGTTCAGAGGGTGCTTTTGCAGCCATCAAACTATCCAAACAGAGAATATGCAAATATAAGTTTTTGGTATTGATGAGTGTGCACCTAAACTTCCAGATGTGTCTGTTTTGGTTGGAAAAACACCATTGGGAGGGTCATCACAAATGTGAAGAGTAATTCAATCTTAGTTGCCTGATTGGGTTTTAAAATATGCTTTACCAGCATTTCTACTTAAGATCAATATATTTGAAATAGCCATGCAGGAGGTTGTTTACCAATATTCACAGCATGTACTGTAGTAGAAGTAGTGTTTAATATCTTGCTGAATTTTTCAGTATGTATTGTTGCTTTTGTTTTAGCCAAAGTTATACATATAGTTAATAGTTCAGATTGAACCATCTGCAAATATTGCTGTACTTGATGTATTCCTCACAGAGATGCATTAAAATGTGTCTGGGGTTTTTGTTTATTTTGGCTTTTTTGTTGTTTTTTGGTGGGGTTTTTTTGTGTTTTTAATTTTGTTTTTGTTGGAGTTTTTTCTTAATTAAAGAAGGAAAAGGGTTTGTTTTCTTTGCTCTCTTTCTTACAATATAGCTATTAGCTCTTTATTAGCTTTTAAAATATATTTTTTCCCTTTCCCTCATTATCCTTTTGATCATTTAAATTTAATGGCACCGAAGCCTGCTTTTAGCTGACCAAAGCAGAAATAATTTCCTATGCGTTTCCTATTAACATGTATTTTTCTTCTACTTTGGTTCCCTTGTTCTTCATCCACTACTGCTTCCCATTCCTCCTTTCTTCCCAGTTCAATTGTGCACAATCTCTCGTTGAGTCTCTCCTTTCCCTTCCTGCCTGTTTTGCTTTTTATTTTTACTTTGTTTCCCATTCCAGATTGCTCCCTATGTTCACTTGCACCCATCCTGTTTGTTTTATGCATGAAAGTCTTCAAAGTGAAAGAAAGAATTCTTTTTAGCTAGATTTAGTTTTTTTCTTGCTATGAGGATGTAAACAGTGCAAAGGAAATGAACAAAGTGAGAGACAGAGTTTCAGGAGCCTTGGATGATTTCTGAGCAAAGGAAGGTACACACCCTTGCAGAGGCGCATGCCATGAAGGTATGAAATGCCCTTAGAGATTCCTCTTCTTTTCCCCTACCCGGATACATGACAGTTCCTGGGATCTGTATGTTATGCAGAGTACCTCTGCTTCCTGTAACTCAATGGTATAGAAGGAAATCCCTCCAAATCCAAGTTTATGACCTGCTGGGCCCGTTGATGCAAGAGGTTTTTCAGAGACAGGTGTACCAAAATGTGCAGCCACTGTAAATTCCTAACAATATTTTTAGTATAACAAGGAATCAAGGATTAGTTATAAAATTATTTTTTATAATTAGTTAGATTAATTAGAAAACCAGGTCACTTTTGCTATGATTTGGAGAAACTCCCAAGGGAAGCACCTACCAAAAAAACTGCTTGACTACCACCTTACCCCTGTGACAGGAGATAGATTTGCCATACACTGCTGTGTTAGGTCTGTGCATCTTCTTTCTGTCATAGCCTCACTTCACCATCTCCTAGCAGCTCCTTCAGTCTCTGGTACAAAACTGCAAGCTCAGATCTGTATCTCCAAACTGGTGCTTTTTACTGAAAACCTTTTGCTTTGAAGTGAGATATGGATAATGTCCAGTTTTTTTCAGCTTTAATGCCAGATGCGTATTAGTCACTTCTTGTTAACAGCAGCTTTTAAAAATGTGATTACACTTTCAGACTGGCCTTGTGAGGTCTCTTAATGGCTAGCCTTCCTCTCTGTCACTTTTGCATGTACGTGCACTAACTTGCAACCAGACACACAAAAATTGCAACCACAGCTGATAAACCTCAGTAAAGGTTTTTAGCTGATCTAAAACTAAAGGTTTTCTTAAGCTAATGGCTGCCTTTTACAAACATTTGAGTAATACTGTGTTCTGCCAGAAAATTGTTCACGCCACCATCACCATTTTTGTGACGACCTGCTGCACCTGCTCCTGCAGTGAAGGGACCATCTGCCTGTTCTGTGGCCATCCTTGCTAGAATGATGATGAAGGGTAAGCAGGCAGGGTTGCCTGGCTAGCTCTTGTCTCACAGTATTCTTTATTTGGCAGTTATTAGTTGCTTAGTGCGGGGCTACACCTCAGAGCTCTTACAATGCTGCCATATTGCAAGCAAAACTGAAGACCAGTTTATTTCTATAAAGTAAAAGCATAGCTAGCTAGAATGAAATTTTAATGAGTATCACTTTTCTCTTACATAGCTTATCATCGGGCTCCCTATTCCCAGGAACAGGATGGAAAACAGAGAGGTTCAGGGGCTACACTCTGTTAACAGCAACTCTTGAAAGGCAATTTTCTGTAAATGCATTTAAAATATGTGCTGTTAAGCATACTAATTTTTGTCATCTCAGACTAAAAAACCCCAATCTAGTAGCCAGTAAAATCACAGGCTGATTAATTTATTTAATCAGATGTTCCAGCTGATTAATGCCAGGTAAGGAATATAATAAAATAGGCTATTGCATTGTACACCTCAATTGTAAGAACACTCTGTTCCTGGGAGAACGCGTTGACTGAATTGTTGGGGATTTTTCACTTCAGTCTATGGAATCTTTATAATATTCACAGCCATGTTTCACCTTGTCAGAATCTTGTTCTTTCTCTAGTTAACAATTCATAAAACAGTATGTATTGAGCAAAAACTGTGATTAGTGGTGTGGGTTTTTTCTTTCTAAATGCTGAAAGCTGTATTTTTACTTTTGAAAACTATGGTGTGGGCTGTTAACTGACTTACAGATAATACTGGATGCCTTTTCTAACCTACTTATAATGATACTTCCAACCCAGTTATAATGATGCAGTGAGAGGTGGAGATATTGTTTCAAAGGGCTTTTGTGTGAAGGAAGGAGATTCGTATTCAAGCCTCTAAAGAATTCAGAGACCTTTTAATTTGTGGGAAAGCTCACATTCATATTCCTTGGAAGAGCTCACAGGTTCTGGTGTGAGGCTGTGTAGAGCTCTTCTATAAAGTTATCACCCACTGCTTACTCTTGTTGCTGATGGTAAACTGTCTTATTTTAAGTTCTGTTCTTGTGTACATGGGCACTTTTAAATCAAAAAGGTGAATTTATGTGCAGATGTGTTCTTTACTTACAGTGATAGCTTAAGATTTTGAATTTTTTTTGTAACATTTCCAGCTTAGTTATTTAAAGAAACCCAACTACACATTTGCAAAGAAGTTGCTGGGGAGGGAGGTTGGTGTGGTGCTTTTAGATTGTATATTAACTTGCATTTTTCTAATACAAAAATGTTCAAAGTGGTGCAACTATATGTGGAGTATAAACAACATCTGAAGAATAATAGAGTGTTTCAGATCTGGCAAAAACATCTACTAATGACTTCATTTTACTTTCTTGCTGCCAAAACTGTTCAGGGACAGGTTTTTCAATTTGGTTTGGCAAGTGAAAGACTGTTGGAAAACAATTTGCTTATGTCATTTGGCTGGAAATAACTACTTACAAAGGTTTATTTGAAAACATTCATGTTGCCATTTAGAAATTCTGTGGCTTGGAGTCCATCCCTTTAAACAACTGTACATGTTTCTTACCAAGATACACCTCATGCTTCTTGAAGTCAGTAGGGTAGGTTTGTGTGCTGATGTGGTTTGGATTTGTACATTACAGTGCAAATATGCTCATAATTCAGCTGAGTGCCAAAGCATACTGCTGGGGACAAAAAGCAGTCGCCTTCTCATTCTGGTCTGTCCATCTAAGACATGGCTTGGAGAACAGAAATATATGGTTCCTTATAATGGCAGTGGTAACCTTTACATTTAAGCAGCCATATTCCAGTCAGAGAATGGAATAACTTTACGACAATTCTGATAGTCCTTTTGGTTCCCATACTGCAGTTCTACTCTAGTAGAATACCTGCAAAATATCTGTCCTGGTTCGATGACAGGAGCTCTGACAAGTAACACTATTTCCTTGCATGCTGGGCAGTTCTTTACTGAATTTGTTTCAGAAAATCTCATTATTGTATTAATCAGTTTTTTTGAGTTTTTGTCCTATGCAGCTTCTGAAATTGTTCTTTTCTCCCTTGAAGCTTTCTCTGTGGTTTAAAATGAAATACACTAGAGAGCTCCTTTAAACCAGGAAGACTCCAGCTTTTGCGCTTTATAGGTCATTTCATAAAATAGCTACATTCATAATAGTTTCCTTTTCTATAGCTTTGTGAGTGATTTCGGAAATGTATCTGAGGAACCTCTGCTCTGTAGGAAACTGAGAGCTCTTAATTTAATCAAAGGAATTTTGGTGATGTAGGATTTGTTCTCTGCTGAGGCTGGAACAAGACAGTTTTTTCAAATTCTTTTCAAGAGTAAAGTGAGCTTTCTTTTAAACGCTAATCCAAATTTAATTGTAGAGGTCTAAGGAAAACTTCTACTTATTGCAGTTTTAGCTTTTCTGAAGGAAAATAGCATGTGGGGGATTAATTGGCTGTAATAGATTCTATTACTCAGTAGAGTAACTTAGAGTGTCTCTCATCTTCAATTTACACAAAACTTTTGAAGTTGGTGCTTACATCATTCTTCTATACCCATTTCTGAGTGACTTTGTTTTTTGCACAAGATAGGCATCTGAAAAACAAGTGGCTATGTAAATACACATTTGAGAACTTAACCTTAGCCAGGCATTTCTGTTTCCCTCCAGCTAATGCTGAGCTCAGTTCGGGTCCTGTTGCCTGGCCCATTGGGCACTGCTGCTAACACTTCTTTCCATCTGTGTCTCAGTCTTGTTTCCTGGTATTGATTATCACTAGTGGACTGCTGACTCTGAGTTATGCAAAAGTATGTGAGTGAATGGAACAACTGGGGCAATTGATCTCTCTTCCATCATGGATCAAGGGTCAAGCAGTTGTTGTTACCTTCCTCATTCCATCCCAAGTTTCTTTTTGATCCTCTGAGTCACCATATCAAAGCTGTTGAAAGGGGTTTCATTACTGTTAATAGGCTTTGGTAGGTTACTGTTTTTGTTAGTGTAACTGTCCAGGTGAGTTCTCTCGGGGCAGAGAGAGAATTATTGTGCATTATTAATTGCACAATAATGATGTAAGTGAGGGCATGCTTGGAAGGCAGGACCACAGCAGCACCAGCCTGGACCAGCTGAAATTGGTGCAGATACCCACTCTGAGTGATATGTAGTAAATCAATGGAAACCAGGAGGAGTCGTGGCAGTAAACAGATTGTCTTCTTCTTTCAAGACAGTATCAACAGCTTTTAAACCAGTTATCTAATCTGTCAAAAGGATCTCAAATACTACTTGTCACATTCTCTAAGGTAATCTTTTCCACTCTTCGACTGTCTGTTTGCAGCTGAATGGAATGGCCCTCAAAAGGAGGCAAAAATGGGATTTTAAAATACTTGAATTTCTTAGATAATCTGACTGTTGAGCAGCTTAATTTAGGTAATAGCATTCATTAAAAGCTATATGTACAAAAGTTATACTTACAGGACCTGGGATAGAAAAATTGAGAACTTGAAGATTATAATACTCCACTCATGCATTGAGTTCAGTGTTTCCATGACATAGCCTTCTGCAAACTTTGTTGTGAATAATTGTATGCTAATATGCAAATGGCCTAAATAATTTGCAATAATGTTTCCTTTATGAGATACCTATGTAGAACTGATGAGCAAATTATGCCATCTGTTTTAGTGCATGCAAATTATTTTAATTACAGCTTTTTTGAGTTGTCCACTCAAAAATCTCAATGTTCTTTAAAGCAAAGAATTCCTTTTACCATTTTTTATTATTGTCTCTGTTATAAAGTTATGTTTGCATAGCAGTTTTAAGTTTGGCTGACTTCCTTTAGAGGTGGAAAAATGTGGATGACTAAAAAGATAAAGGTTTCAAATAGAGTAGTATAGTTATTATGAAGTTCTTGTTGTTACAAACACACTTCTTAACAAAGTAACTTGTCCTGTTCTTTTCTGCTTTTTATCTTGAGTATTCATTCTATTCTTTTTTTTTTGCTTAGTCTTCTCCAAGGTCCACTTGACCTATTTTTCTCAAATTAGTATTTCTGGAGTTTCAGATTACTAAAGCTTTTGGTTTGACCAAATTCCTCTTTTGTATATATTCCCCACCCAGCAAGGTGGGATTGTTTGCATTTCTGTTTGTGTCATTCCTTTAGAAATTGGCACTTTCACTGATCTCCTTTTTGCTGGACATGAGATTTCATTCCCCATGGATCTTACCTGCTGCTTATATGAGTCAAGCAGCTTGTCTTGCTTTAGTTTCAAAAAATCATGATAACAGTTTTACATGATCCCTGTCTCTCCATTTTACATGTACCATCAAAAACAAAAGTAAAAGAGCTTTTCCTCTTCTTGTGACTTTTGCTTTCCTTATTAACATTTTGTCTCAACATGCTGCAGTATTTTATTGACAGCATTCATTCAGTGGTTCTCAAAGTGCAGTGTCTTGTATGTGTTAATAACAATAGTCCATTGCCATGTCAAAGTTGCCAAAGTAAAGGAGCAGAACTCTGATTCTGGGCTGCCAAGTCTTCTACCTGTGCCCTTCACTGTGGTGCTATCCTAACTTATATTGCATACTGTTGCAAATAGCATGCAGATGTTTCCTTCTTTCAGCTGTTTCAAAGAAAACCCCATCTTGACAATTTTTTATTGATTTGTAATTCCAGATGGCTTTTATAGAAAGCTTGCTGGTCCTCTAAAAACTATGTTATTGGCACATGAAATCAGAACTGTGAAAATGTAGGTAGCAAATGGGAAGTCTTCTTTGGGTACATACAAATATGCCTTTCTGCTTTGTGTGCTTTCAGACTGTTGCAAAATAACGAGAAGTTAATGGGGCCATTTCACTTTGTAAAAGGAGGGCCTGTTAGTTTCTGCAAGATACACAGTGTGACGTCAATTATGTCAGAGATCAAATGTTTGTTCTTTCTGATTGCTGATCTGAGCTCACTGGTTTGGAAAAGTCCCTTAGTTATTAAGACATCAGCACCGTCTAGTACACAGCAGAAAGTTTGCTCTGCTTTTACAGATGGTGTTTGGAAAGACATAAGAGATCCTCAGGTACTTGTGAGGAGAGCAGAAGAGACAGTAGTTGACCGTAAAGGTTAAGTAGTCTAACAGGCAGTAGAGGAGTGAGATAGATTTAAAGCCCTTGGAATGAAGCTCTGTATTTGGAAATTCATGGAGGGCAGGAAAGTGCAACCCGCCTCTTCCTTGCAAGTTATCTGTGACATCCATGCAGAATCCACAAAATACATAAAGAATAGATAAAGAATAAAAAGAAGTTACAAATTAAAATCTATGTGCTTTGTTGAAGGAACACAGTAGGTAGGCTCTGTTTCTAGGGACTTCGACGCTTTGGTTCCTTCAATGAATTTTCAGTTTTATTTCCATTGTTGTAAGAAGGGTTCCATCTGAAAGAATCACAGCAGATTATTTTTGAAATTAAGGATATGATTTGTAGCTATAGTTTGTGGTGTTGTTGAGGCTGTTTCTGTGACCCTGGATATTACATTGGTAGTGTGTTTCACCTCAGAGAAAAGGTTAATACACAAAGAGTACTGAGTATTTGTAAACTTTGCTCGAGGTGATATTTTGTGAAGTTCTAAATTTTCATTTTTTTACCTCTGAAAGCTAAAGGAGGAAGATAGATGATCTGATCTTCCATGCAGTAAATCAAAGAATTACAATATGAACAGATTTCTTTATAGTGTGAATAGTATGATAAGTTACTTTTCAAATCCATCCGGGATACTAAGAAAAAAAAAATGCTACTCTTATTATGACATTTTAAAGAGACGTCCAAGTACTGTGCCATATTCCTGAAACTGGAGAGAGGAAGGAGGGGAGGGCAGGGCAACTGTAGAAATCAAACAGTATCAGAATCTTAACATTGCACTCAGATTAGTTGCTGAGAGACTAAAAGGTCTGGCAGGGCACTGAAACTGTGTCTTATTTAAGCTAGGTAAATAAAGGTGGTGTGAACAGCTGACATGACTTGGAGTAGATGAACTGTCTAAATGGCAGTTTTGTGTTGGTTTTTGCTTGCTGCTTTCTCTGTAGCATTTGTGCTGGTCTGATGGTATTACAAAGACCAGGAGAAAGATATATATTTTTTTTTCCCTTTTTACTTTATTTGTGAATTTCAGCATTTTGCATACTACTTCTGATTTTCATCTTATTATTTTTGAGGCAAAATAAAAAAGAAATGGGATAGGTAGACTAATCAGGGCTTTTTTTGATTAAATTTTTTGTTGGTTTATTGGCTTTTCTTGTTAGGCACCACAGGCTATACAATTTCTCATCTGCTTTTTTTTAGCTGTTCACTCTGAAATTGTTCATCCTAGCATTAATTAGCAAGAACACCATTTTCTAGTTTTCAGAAGTGCAACAACAGTATGATCACAAATGTTGTGCAGATTTTACTTTCGGTCACCCTTAATACTTCAGTAATCAATTGTGGGCAGGGAGAATTTGACAAGGTAACAGACCTAATTGTTTGGGGGTTTTCTTTACTTTTTTCTTCCTTCTTCTTTAAATTCCTATGGCACTTCTGTTTTTTCTGCCAGATAGAATAGATTTTTTTTAATTACTTTTTTTAGTGGCATAAATTAATAGTATTTATGGTGCAGTAAAGAGTTTGCTCTACTTTGCACTACATTACTTTAGTGATGCCTGGAAAGACAAAAGAGATCCTTCAGTACTTTTGTGAAGAGTGGAAGTCACAGCAGTTGACAGTAGAGGTTTATTAGGCTGACAGGCATTACAGGGACTGGGTGGATTAAATGCTCTCAGATTGAAAACCCAAATGTTTTCAGATTTGAAGATCTGTGTGACTTTTTAATAATTGTTGAGTCCATTGCAATACGTAAGCATTTACTTCATTTGCAGGAATCATCGATTTAAAAAATACATTGTTTGATCTCAGATGTCCGTGTCTTTCTGGTACAAAGAAAATCTATTCCACAAACTAGTGTTTTGGGATATTATTTAAAAAAAAAAAAAAAAAAAAAAAGAGGAGTGGAAAAAAAAGAAAAATAGAGACCTAAATTGTATCTATATATATCTTTTTGTAAATGAGTGGCTACATATATTACCTCAGTTTTTATTTGAGGGCTATGTAGCTGCCCAAGCACTCAAGTATGAAAAATGTTCTCTGATATTAAAAGACATAAGGTTTTTGTTGAGGGGGATAACTTGTGATGACTGTTGAGAAAGCTGTAGGATCTTTGATGTGTTGTTCCTTTTACCACTCTGTGCACTAAATTATGCTTCCTTTCACTTCTTTAGATCTGTGTATTGACACCCTGCCTAGGAGGGCTTGCAGGTTCCTAAACACCACTCTTCATTGTCTGATAAACTCAGAAGGAAGGCAGTTAAATCATGGAAATTATAATCAGCATTGTTTTAGAGCATGGAGAAAAGCTCTTTTAAGAAGCTAAAATGTAATAAAATCAATATAAGTCCCATTATTCACCTGAAGCTAACAAGTCATCTGCCCCTTGAGCCTACTGAAAATAATGCTGATAGTACGCTGGTATCTTTAGTTGGATTTTGTGTGGAAACAAGATGTATGTAGGCAATTCGTATGTGTGTCAGAGGATGTTTTTTGTGTCCCAAACCCCTTCATTTACAAAAAAAATCTGATAAATAATCCTATTGTTGTACTGGAGAGGGTAGGGAAAAAACTATTGACAGTTTTGATTGACCCAAATTTGTCAACTAAATTTGACAGTGGTCCAGAGTACCAGCAAGTTTCATGGAATAATAAACAAGATAAGATGAGATTTCATTGGGAAATCCAGTGCTAATGTGCATATTGTATTAGTTGGCAGTAGATCCAGACAGGAGGGAGACTTTATAAATGCATCATCTGCAAGAGAAGTTTGTTCAGTGCTTAAGAAGGTATGAACTTCATTCTTTATAATTTCAAAGAAGCAGGGGAGTTAGCTTTAATAATGCCTTCTGATCTTGGAGCTGCTTTCAGGTAGCTCCAAGAATACCATGAATAGTTTTTTGGTACTTGAACTTTGGGGGGTGGGGGGATGATGGGACACAAAAGAACAGGAATTAAAAGAATAGCTTTTCATTAAAGAATATGTGTTCATGGATTTCTTCCACTGCAGAGCATTTTTGGCTTAGAAGATTTGCCCCTTCTGGCAAAATTTTGTGTAACAAAGATGTCCAGATGCTGAAATCTAGCAATGTATGACTGTCCCCAGTGTGGTTTGTTGGAAGAATGCTGCCTTATAGATCTGTAATTCCTTTTTAGTGAGTTGAAGAACTGACTCTCACAGCTTGCATAAGGAAAATCTATCTGAACAAATCTCACCAGTAAAAGTGAGTTCTGCAGTAATGAAATGACTGTGGTATTCATAGTTGTGGTAGAAGATATTTTTTCATTGTAGTAACAGAGGGGAGACAGGGCTACAAATTTAACCTGACGACTCTTTTTAATGGAATTCACTATAAATGCTGTTTGTAG
Organism: Petroica traversi; assembly: GCA_025920805.1. Taxonomy (NCBI): domain Eukaryota; kingdom Metazoa; phylum Chordata; class Aves; order Passeriformes; family Petroicidae; genus Petroica; species Petroica traversi. The sequence continues at coordinate 5,133,709 of JAHLSL010013749.1, forward strand.
GACTAGAAATTCTTGTCAACATCTTTACATGTTGTGCTGACAAACAGCTGTGATCAAGAAAGAATGCAGTCTGGTTGTGTAAACTCCCAGTTACTTAGGTCAGATAAAATAACTATTCTGGTAATCTTTTTTTTTTTCTCTGGTGCTGAGTTAGTATCACTAGTATGAATTTAGTATAAGACTCTGTGTGCTTTTCTGAGGATCATCTGCCACATTCTGAGGATTTTATGTCCTCCTGGCAAAAGAGAACTGCTCAAGGGTTAAAAACCATCTAAACAAGTAGATAATCTGAAATACATGGAACTATGAGAATGAAGTTTCTGGATTAATTCCAAAATTGTGTATTCCATACCAATGCGTTCACTTGCAAAAAACACATCCAAACCCAAAATGTTTCCTGAAAATGCATTAGTGTGTTTCAGACTCAAAAATCTGCACCATACAGTCTATTTTACTTGTATATTATTAATCTTAAATATGCATAATTGTTTCTTGTATTCTTTTATTTCTAGTATTCTCCCTCTGCCCACTGGAAAATTTAAAGTTTCATTTACTCTTTTTTTTTTTTTTTTTTTTACTTCTTATATTTAAAATTATAGGTTACACCTGTGAGAAGTTATGAATATGTTTTCTTTTGCCTGAGAGTGAGTTAGTACAATTTTTGATTGTACTAACTCACTTCAGAAGACTGGTAGTTGTACACCCAGGGATATGTCTGTTTTAAAACCTAGGAAAAATATTTCCATTTTAACCTTCAATAAGAACAAGGCAGTACCTCTATCGAAAAGCTACATGGCTTTTATTTGGAGTGTGATTTCTCAACAGCATGTTTTATTGGTGCTTTTAAAAAAGGATTTGTTAAAGAAAGTGATCTAAGTATGCTAAGTGGATTCTCCAAAAAAAATGTTTTCATGTAATGGAAAGAAAGCAAAACTGATTTTTGGTTGAATGAACTAATACATGGGCCTGTAGGAACCTGACAATAGCATCCTTCATGGCTTTCACTGAAGTTGTTGGGAGTTCTAGAGTTAACTTGAAATTGAGCTGAGAGGATATTCAGATGTAAGTACCTGTTCATGTGAGCTGGGCCTCAGCAACTGAGGTTGTGTAGAAAAGATAGCTATTGATAATCTGGAAAAATGAATACTTTATGCTATTAGTAAAAGATAAATTTTGGCAATATAAGGAACATGGAATTAAAAATTCAAGAACAAGAACTCAAAGCTGGCTGGGAAGCTCACATTTGCTGTCTGTCAGCTCAGGTCTCAAAATGCCAGCTATGTGGTGGGTAGAGTGGTGTTGACATTGTAGGCCTCTGGCTGATCAGAGAAAAATTAGAAGTGTCCCTGTAGCGATAGAGGAAAATGCATATGGCACTTTTTCCCCAGAATGTTGGAAATTGCAGTTTGTGTTAGCTAAGAAGCAAGTGGTTCTGTGATTCCAGTGTGAGAAACTAAACTGTGAAACACTTTTTTGTTTCCTGAAGCATACATTGAATAGATGTGATTTTTTTATAGTTTGCGTTTAGGACTAGGAGGTGTCCAGAGCATAAGGCTGGGACTGAAGGCTGTAACTTGTGTTTCAAGAATGGTACACATCACAGTAGTTTTTGCTGCACATAAAATTTGTGACCAGAATGTTGACTCTTCAAGAGTATTTGAGAAAATACTCTTTAAATTCCTACTGTACTTTCATGTTTCTCTTTCTTTGTGATCAGGCAGGATAGCATGTAAGGAGCTAAAGAGGAGACCTTTACAGGGAGACCTTTACAGCCATCCTTCACTTATGGTTTAAGCCCAGACAGCCACTGAGCCCCACATACCAGCTCACTCACTGTCCCCTGATGAAATGGGGGAGAGAATCAGTAAGGGTAAAAGTGAGAGAACTCAGGGGTTGAGATAAAGACTGTTTGACAGATAAATCAAAAACTGTACCTGCAAGCAAAGCAATACAAGGAACTAATTCACCATTTCCCATAGGCAGGGAGGTGTTCAACCGTTCCCAGGAAAGCAGGACCCCATCACACCTAATGGTGACTTGGGAAGGAAAACACAGTCACTATGACCACCCTTCCTTCCTTCTTCCCCCAGCTCTATGTGCTGACCCTGTTGCTATATGGACTGGAATATCCCTTTGGTCAGTTGGGTTCAGTTGTCCCAGCTGTGTCCTCTCCCAGATCCTTGTGCATCCCAGCCCACTCACTGGCAGGAGGAGCAGAAAAGGCCTTGACACTGTCTAAGCAATGTACAAGAGTAGAAAACATCCCTGAATTATCAACACTGTTCCCAGCACAAACCTAAAACACAACCCCACACTAGCTACTGTGAAGAAAATTATTTTAACTCAGCCAAAATCAGCACACTACAATATTTTGAAACTAAATGTTTTCCTCTTCTACCTGCCCCTACCCCGTGTCTTACTTTATTGTGAGGTTTTCCTTTGTCAGGTACAGTGAGAGATTCAGTGCTTTAGTTACAGTAGTTTCCTGCTTTGGTAACAAAAAATAAATAGTTGTAGCTTAGCCTGGAAGTGAGTCCAAGGCTGTAAGTTGTGACCTGTCTTTGAACTGTTAAATCTCATCAGAACTGAGACAGTAGCTGATGCTCTGTGCATTATCAAGCATGTGAGAAGGCACCATGTACTGCTTCAGTAGCTCTAGGGCAGGGAGAAAATACACAAAGTAATTCTTGCTTTGCAAAAAATTGTTAGCACGGAACAAGAGATGGTTGTCACAGCAAAGATTTTGAAGGCTGTTTAACACGAGCACAGTTAAGATAGAACTCTGTGTTCTGTTTCTCAAAAGATTAGAACCAAAATAATTATATTTTAGATGCCTTTAAGAAATAAACGGACACACAAAGGAAAAATTTACCTTCTTTATGGTGTATGAAATTTTGTACTTGATGGTTTCTGAACTTGGTCTCTCATTGTCTGTTTTTCTATTGTTGTCAGCGTGGCAGAATGAATGAAATGTTCTTGAATAGTTTGTTTGTGCTGGGAAAAAAACAGGCTTTTCTCCCATGAGTGCTTTCTTCAGTTAACTTATTGAAAGTAAACTCCTGTCTTGCATTCATGTTTGGCTTTTGCTGAGTGTGTGTGCACTTAATTGAGGAAGTTTAGTGTGTAGCAGAACTATTGTATTAATAGTCTTGGGAGGTATGTGGAGAACAACAGCTTGGGTGGGGATTGTTTTAACCCAATTATCAGTTATTAGAAAGTCTTCTACTACTGATTAAAATGACATTTCTTTCCCTACAAAAGCTGTTTTAGTGAGTTCTAGATGCCTTTGTCTACCGATAGAGTTGCAAGCGTGGACTAATATCAATATTCATATTAAATGTGTGAATATGGATGAGTGAGATGAACTACACAGAATTTTTAAAGCTATCAAAACTATGTTGTTGTTGCCTTTAAGTAAGTGTGCAGTGTTTAAGGTACTGCTAATGCATATCCAAATGAAGGAATTACTGATTAAGACACATTACTTACATAAAGGCTACCATGAAGAATTCAGTAAGTTGCAGTAGGAAAATACTGGCATGTAATGTAAGAAGAGTGTTTTTCTAAGGAGGCATTGTTTTCTTCTCAGAGAGTCCAAGTTTCTATTTCTCGTGTGTTGTCATCCCCCCCATCTCTCCCCTTTTCCTTTTGGCTCAGGTACTTCTCTGAAGAAAGGAAAATATTGATGTTGAAGCCTTTTATTAAAAGGTTTCTTGGTGGTGTTAAGTATTTCCTTCAGATAAATGGAAAATGAAAATCAGTGAATGAGACCTTTTTTAAAACCAATTGTTAGTTATGCACAAGAGGCTATTTGTACTGTTTAAAGACAAAATTAGATTTTCTCATTTTTAGGTATCATGAGAATTTTTTAATTGTTATCTATGACTTTTTAATGTGCTGTCTTCCAAACCATCGCAACTATTTCTTGTAAGTGATTGGAGATTGTAAGGCTATAAGATTAATAACACATGTAATTACGCAACACTCCAGAGTATGTATGTGTACTGCTCTACATGTTTTATTTTAGAGTTGCTTCTGCTACATGCATGAAACATCTAGGGCAAAAAGGAATTACTCTGCACTAATTCCCTCATGTGTAATACTGCTAGTTTCTAAGTATATTAGCCAAGTTACAGTATGTTCTAAGTATAGTTGGTTCTAAGTATAGTAACTGAGCTATTTGACATGATTCTTGAAAAGCCTCACTTCAATGCTTGCTTGGGCTGAAGACTGGTAGTGAAAGGAAATCTACAGCTCTTCTGTGAGATGGAAATTTGTTAAGGCACAGTGATGACAGATTTTTCTCACAATAGGTTGTGGAAAGCATTATCACCAATGAACAGCCTGATCTTCACTCTCAGCTCCAGATGACCTGTGCTGTTGTTCGTAAGGGTATGTATAATTCCATTGTGAAAGTATTGCTAAAATCTAGAATTATTTTAAACCATGTCATTGTGGTGCCTTTTTGTTTTGTTTACTTTGGCAGACACTCTCAGTGTGTCTAGCATGGCTTTACAGCTGTGGTAAGGCACAATGTCAAATAGTTAGAGCATTATACTAATAATGTCAAGGCTGTGGCTTCAATCCCTGTATGGGCCATTCACTTAAGAAATTGGCTCAGTGATCTTTTTGGGTTCCTTCGACTCATAACTTTCTGTAATTCTGTGTCATTCTGTGCAGCCAAGGACCTCAGACTTCTGAGTCATGCCACTGAATATTTGGCTTACAAGCATCATAACTTTGCCCTTTCAAGAACATCTCATGGATTAGGCTGAGGAGGAAGATTTCACTGCTTACTGGTGTGGGGGAAAGAAGCAGAGTTATGTAGAATCAGTCGTATGCTGGACTTATTCCTGGGACAATGCTGTCCTTTTAGTCTGTGTGGAAAATACTTACAGGAATATCCTGGATATGTCACTGATCTTTGTAGCATGCTGTCCTCTGAAAAGTTTGAATTTAGTAAAAATAGATAATAAAGTCTATGATTTTTCTGAACAATTACTTTTGTAAAGCAAATACCTTTATAACTTGAGCTTCTGTTGTTAGATGTCGTCTGTTACTGAAAATGGGGATGTTACTCCTGGAAAGCCAAATGAAGAGAAAACGTATAAAAAGGTAAATAAAACCTTCAACTTTTTCTTATGTTTTTCCCTTCATGTCGGTAATTCAGACCTGCTGCATGTAAATATATTTCAGAACTGACTAAAACCAAGAACGAATAAAACATGTTCCATGGGGTCTTTGAAATCCCTTTATCCCATCTGTGTAATCATAATCACTGCAGAGCTGACCATTTAAAGCTAGTTCCGTCCAGCTTTAGCATATACCATCTTGCTAGATTGATAGAAATTGCTCTTAGCATCAGACACATCTCTGGGCTTAAACACTGTTGTAAGAAATTTACTAAGTTTTCAAATGCTTTGAATGTTTATATGAGGTGTCTAGACTACAAACCCAAAAAAGCAAAGCACCTTTCTAGCACTTTGCCAAATAGACCAGTATTTGTTTGCTAAGTATATTTTAAAAAAGGCATGTTTAAGGGAGGACATATTTCATGTAGGAGCATGCATCAGTGGTCCATTTAGATACTGCTGATAGTAGTTTGGGGTTTGTTTTTCTGATACTGATTGTCTGTGACTAGCATTATTTAGGTCCACTAGCAATTTTGATAACTAAGCTGAGCTATAAATGCAAAGTTTTCTTTACATATTTACATAACTGAATTGTTAGCTATTGAATTCTGTCATTATTTTGACAAATCACCTCAAATAAATGGTAATTATGTTTTTAAATTAATTTCTGTAATCTAGCACAGAGGTCCACATGCTTCTGCAGTACATACAGTGATTAGGATTTTTAATTTCTGGCTGTGCTTACAGCATTGCTGGTAAAGTCAAGGAGATTAATAAGCTATTTCTTTCCTACCCCTTTTCCTGGCAATTACATTGCCAGTACTTGCGTGGCCTTAGCATACCAGATAATTTTATCAGAAATAAAAGGAAATAATGTTTGTTTTAAATACAGGTTAGTTTAAATTTCCCAACTTCCTACTTTAAAATATAGAAGTTAAAATTTGTCTCGACAATTAGTATGAGAAAGGAAGAAATGTTCAGCGCCTGAAGTGAATACTTCTGCACGTTCATGTCGCTAGACTAGACTAGTAGTAGACATAGGTAAGCTTCCTTTCCCCCTGGTCATCCCACACACTCTTCTCTGTTCCTTTTCAACTATAAATTCACAACCTTTCAGAGGAAGCCATGTAAAATCTTTTCACTATGGCACAAATTCTACTGTTTATCTACTGGAAGTACCTCTGACAAAACCGGAGATTCACAGCCACATCACACTGACAGATTACAGTGACTATCACCTCCAAGTTCTGTCCCTGACCCACCTTTGTTGTATCTTATGCCAATTTATTTGCTTTTCATATAATTACACCTCCAGTTGCTCTGTGTTCAAGATCCAGTGTTGCATATGCCCCTAACAGTTTAGTATTATTACCAAATGTTATCATCATACTCCTCCTTTTTGTGATAATTTTTATAAAATATTAATAAATTTTGATCTCAAAATTTTTCCGTGCAGAGCTAACTGGTAGCATTTATTTTCCTGATGCCTCACTTTAACAATGTCTCTCTTTTCTTAAGCTAAATTCTGTTGGAAACTTGCACCTTTTGTTAAGTCGTGAAGACTTCTGCTTGAGCAGAGAGGTTGGTCCAGATGATACTACCCAACCCAAACCACTCCGAGTTTCTGTGATACTCACCTCCTTCAGATATTCCATATATAATATTGTTTCTTTTTTTTGATGGATATTTGGAGGTATCAATAGTATGTCAGGAAGTACAGGATAAGCCTTGTAGGACCTGTGTTCATCAGAGTAATTTCATGTAATTTCACATTTAGTTCCATGGTTTTAGATAAGTTACACAGAGATCTTGCTGTGTAGAAGGCTTGTTTGCTGTCAGGATCTGCCTGTCTTTCATGGCCCACAGGTTCTCCAGTCATGTACTGTTACACTTGTTTGGTAGAAAAATACTTGCAGTCCTTCCTGTATCTCCCTGTGCCACTTTCTCCAGAAGTCTGGGCTGGGAAAGAGTTTATTTCCTTAGCTGATGCTTTTTCAGCTCCTTGGGCTGTTTCTGCTCCAATCTGCTACCACCCTTCAAGACAATGGAAACACTTGGGCGAGACACTAATTTAGTGCTGAAATCAGACTGTGCTTGCTAACCTGTTCTCATTGTTTAGAGGCTTCACTTCCAATTCTTTCTTTTATTTTTTTAAACATAACAAAGGTAAAGCTTGTACCCCTCAGCTTAGAAAAGCAGAGGTCAGTACCTTGCCTTGTGCTGAGGCCTATAGTTCTTTAGCATGTTTGGCCTTGGCAGAGTTCCCAAAGAGATTACTTCTCTATTCATTGTGGGAACAGAGAATTTTGTTTGTAGTGGAAAAGTTTATTTCTGACATCTAGAATTTTTGCAATGCAAAAATAGTGCAATATGTTCCATATGTTCCTGAATCCATGTCAATTAGTTATGGCTACTATCCATATATTACAAACTTCCGTAGTGATGACTGTTTTTCATGGCTTTAAATTAACCCGAGACTTCATCCATGATAAAACTTCCAAGAATAATAAGTAGTCTTTAAGCCTATCAGGTTTTTTCTGTAACTTTAGATTCTTGCAATGTTTCCTTTATTATTTTGTTCATCTCAGCTAAAACAGAGGTAGGTAACATCTTTATTTGAATTAATTAAATCTTCAGTTCTTCAATTTCCTGCAGTAGTCAGCTGACTTGCCAGCTGCATGAATGTAAACTCTTGAAGTTCCAAGAAATTTTTTACATTACTACAGCCTTGTGAAAGGCCTTGCATGAGCATTTCTACCCTATCCTTTGAGACACTGAAATGCATAACTGGACCAAGACAGAGCATGATTTCTATTATGAATCATGCTTCTTTCCACTGTTTTCTTTTTAGTTTTCGGTTTTTCTTCTACTGCATTCTGACATAAATGCTCTTACGGCTTTTAATTTTATGTTGTTATCTAGTCAAAGTCTTGAGAGAAGAGGGAACACAACTTTGTTTATTGGTTTGTGGGTTTCTAGTTGTTTTTTGATTTGTTTTGTTTTCTCCCTTCTGAAAACCATGGCGTTTTTCTCTCTTTTAAATGGTATTATTTAAGGTGGGGCTGCTAAGCTGTCCAGCTGCATGCATTTGCTACAAACATTATAATCTGAAGCTACTCATGGGTTTTCTGTCTATTTGTAAATTTTGAGAAGTTGCTGAGTCTACAGTGTGGATACGAACAATAAAGTGTTTCAGTCACCTAGATCAAAGAACTCAGTTAATGGAAGAGGCACTTCACAGATATGTTTTGTGCAGCTCATAAAGTAGAGAATGAAAATAAGTTTGAGATCAAAGAAATTGTAAATTGTGCAGGGTGGAGGTTTTTTGTGGGTTAGCTTGGGTTAGTCTTCTGTTTCTTTTGCTTTTGGTTTGGGGTTTTAATTTGGGTTTTTTGTTTGGTTGCATTTGTGGTTTTTCTTTTTTTGTTGTTCAGAGGGTTTTTCTCAGAGAGAAACAGGGTAAATGATATCAGAGAGATTAGTTATTTGTTCCATTGCATGCTTGCAAAAATCTGGTGACCAGACTATAATTTCTCTTGGATATTCATCATAGTTTTGTCATGGATAACTGGAGTATGCAGTTGCCGCTTTTCTTCATTTTCTCCCTGTTTTGCAGACATTGTTGTGAGAAGATGCTGACACACATGCAGTTTTTGCATTGCAATGTCATCAATCACACAGGCCCTGAGTCCACTCCCTGTCAAATCAGATTTCAGTAGCATTTGATGTTTAATAATAGGATGGTGGCAAAAATGAGGCACAGACAGGTCTGTCAAAGCACATTAGAATTGTAGAAAAAAGTCACACCAGCAAATAAAGTAGATGCAAATGTGCACTTATGAAATTATGTGGATTGCCATAATCTCTGCATTTAGTCTGAAGGCTGCCACACAAGTGTGTAATTAGAGTTTGTTTCTTGTCATTACATATCTTGCAGCTCTTCTGTTTAGTGTATTACAAGCACTTTATATAACCTGTTCAAAGCTGCGTATCCTAAGTGTGAGTCACTTTGCCAGGAGCAAGGGGATTTTGCCTGGATAAAGGAAGCCAGCTACTTATTGTTAGAGCTTGTAAATACGTGCAAACAGCATTGCTCCCTCAGTTTTGGCATTGACTTATGCCCTGCATGTAGTGCCTGCAGGGAAGGTACTTTTTCCTGTAGACACTGAAACTTCACCACTGAAGGTTTTGCTGCACTGGGACCTCAGTGGTAGATTTTATGCATCTACAGAGATACTGAAATTACTTTCTTTAGTGACTCTCTGGAGCTATGGCTACTTCTAAGCTCAGAGGTCTTAAATTCTTTTCCTCAAAGGTAGAACAACCAGAGTAGTTGGGTTCATAGCTACTACTGAAGCTTCAGCACAAATGTTTTGAAATGGAAGAAAAATTAATTGGAAGCCATGGAGTCACTTGAATGCAATTTTGGAAAATGAAGGGAGGTCAGATTCAGCTTGGATCAGAAAATCATCCTGATTGCAGTTGAACTATAACAGATGCTCAGACACACACATGATGGGCAGAAGTCCATCTTCATGAAGTGTGACCTGCAAAAGGTGGGCAAACATTTGCTAGAGAGAAAACAGTGTAAACTGAAGAAACATTGGAGGGGTACTGTGGCCATAGTGGCCCGTGTTTACAAGTTGTGGAGAAACAGTAAGATTAGTCATTTTAATGGGATTTTCTGGTAACTCTATTTTTGTGTCCCTATTTGTGGTTTATTGTGTGTCAGCTGCAGAAAACATGCTGAGAATAAGGTAGCTACCTCCATCCAGAAGTTTCAGCTGAAGCAGCATCAAGAAGTGTTGTTTCAATGTAAGCACAGCAGGCCTTCAAAGACATGACAGATCTAGTGCAGAAGCAATGGACTAGGCAATAACCACATGTACCTCTTGAATCTAAGTGCAGTTTCCTAATATTCTAAGTGAGGTCTTTCTAAATATTGCTTGAAGAAGACGTATTGTTTTTCAACAGGCATTCTCCTCAGATGGTGTGGCTTAAGAGTTTACACAATTTATGGCATGTCGTATCTTCTCAGAAGTCTGGAAAAGATAAACTGTGCTTGCAAGGAAGTGATAGTACGGTGGATTCCTGGTACTTTTGGTAACTAGTAAAACTGAAGAAATAATGCCTGCTTATGGCAGAAAATTCAGATCTGGCATAAGCCATGTGGCTCCAACAATTTAGATCAAGTTAGACCTATGAATATTTTTTTCCCTTCTTACAAAAAAATTATTTATTTCACTAAGAATTTTGAAGGCAGGTAGCTGTCAATTCATTGTCCCCCTGTCCAGTTCATTGTCCCACAGGAGAGAAAGGTGGGATAGTGAGGGAGATGAAAGCAGATTTCTCCACATGCAGTGACAGGGAGAAATGAACTAGTGACAGCTGCTTTGTAGGATGCATGGTTGCAAAGCAGTGTTAACCATGAAGGCTTCTGTTCAGATGTCTGTTTCTCCCCATCTCTTACAAAGAGCTGTGCTAGCTAGGTGCCTGAGCCATTTCATTTGGCAGATTTTAAAACCTGTTTGAATGATAGTAGTAGAGAAGGTGAAAGAAAGCAATCATCATTTTGCTTTCCAGAGTGATAATGAGGTAGAATTTCTGAGGCAGAGTTAATTTCTCTTCATCACTTTATGGCACCTGCAATAAACCAGCTGTCTTCTGGAAAAATCACTATCTTTGCCCCAGAAAGTTCATAGGTCAAACTTCAGCTGCAATAAAATGTTATAAAAGGGGAGAACACAAAAACAAGGACAAAGTTCACATCCATGAAGTCCTAAAGGATTTCTCCTAGGATGTCTACTTTTGAAGAAACCGAAAATCTTAGCGTTACATTTCATGAGCATGTTGTGAGAAATGCATATAGATTTAGCAAAGAGCAATTGAGAGCTGAAAGATGAATGAAAAAACGATTGTGAAGGATGGCAGAGAGGAATTTCTATTAAATTAGATGAAGCCTGTGTCCTCCTGCTCAGTTCCACTCTGCTCGTGGATTGTTAAATGGTTTATGCCACTAATAGTCCCATAGAGCTACCAAGAAATCACAAGGACACTTGTTTCAAAGAATAAATCCATTTGCCACATACAAAATATTTGTGCACTATATAGTCTGTACATTTACTGACACAGTAGTGGTTTGTTAGGTTTGCCAGTTATTTACAACCTTCTTACTCTTAACAGAAATAATTATTGGCCAACTTTCTGAAATTACAGTATCCATATTTTTGCCTTCCTTGAATTATTTTTCATTTACTTTAAAGGACAGACTTTGCAATCCTTTCAGTAGCCTCATCCCTAACTCATACAGTTGTTAGATAGTTTCAGTCAGTTGATTATTATTTTTTGTTGTTATCTGAATGTGAACTGTCTTTATATGCATTATGTATGAAAATATTTTATGAAAATAACAAATTTAATAATGAAAGAGATTATTTGTAGGAAAAATAATGTCTAAATCCTGCTTAGTATATTTGTGGGATCATGTGCAAACTTAAGACCTGATTTGAGAGGATTTAAGTTCTCATTTATTTTGCTACTCTGAAAAAGGATTTCAGCTTACAGTAATGTAGAGCAAGTGGAAGACCAGTCTGCAGAGAAAGTAATTTAAGAGAACAGTGCACTGAGTGCTAGAATATTTATCAGTGATTCCATATACCTGTGTTCAATATTATATACTGCTGTTATGCTTTATGCGTCTGCATATAATTTTTTGTATCTACAAGGTTTCTTAGCAAAGCCATATGACAAATACAGAAAAAATATATAGTTAATTTTGATAAAAAGAGGCAAAGGTGTGTTTCGTCATAATGACGACAGTTTAAGTTTTTTATGCAGGGATAAAAACATCAAAGCACCTATGCAGTAGACAGTAATACCCTAAACAGCAAAAGGAGGACTGGAGAAGTTATACTTTCTTTGTTACATAAAGGAGCACAACACAGCTGTCATAGTGTACAATATTTGCTACAAATTCAATCACTTTCATAACCTAAAATTCATCAACTTCTTAATCCTGCTGGTTATCCTCATATATTAAATATTTCTTGAGCTTCAGCAGGTTGATAATAGGTTAAATGATCTGGGAGTCACTGTACTGTCACTGTGCACTGTCAGCTTTACAGTTACAGCTAATAAATGGTCTCAGGGCCATTTTCTGAACCTCTTCATGAGGCTAATGGGAAGAAAAATTTATTTCAGTATCTAAAGGACTGAAAAAACCCATGGCACAGAGGGCCGTTGAAATTTATTGTTTACTCTGCAGCGGGAGAGTATTCAAGACAAATTGAAATAAATAAGGGGCTTAGGTTTGAAACTAGATTTTGCTGCCTTCATAGGCATTAAAAAAGCTGCCCAAGTAAGGCAAAATTCACAAGAGACTTATGTTTTTCCAGTTGCATTTGCAGTTTCCAATAAATACATTTTTGCAGTAATAAAATAGATGTTTCAAGAACGTTTCCCCCAAGGCTTAAGAAGCAGCTTCTTTATATTTTCCTTGGATTTAGTGATGATAATAATATTATTATTAATAATAATATTTTAAAAATTAAGACAAGTAGTGTTTTAAAGACAAATTCCAAGGCTTGTTTTGTTTTTATTTCATGGGTTGTGAAAACAAATACTCGTCAGTTGCTAAGGGCATACTGAGTTACCAGCCTTTGGTGTTAGTTGTGATTGACAAAGAGTGGACTTTGAGCCAGCAGTTGCCTCCAGCATACTGTAGTGGCTCTCAATTTGTTTCAAAGCAGTTTTTAAAGTATTCTGAATTATTTCATAACATTAGTTTTCTGCTGTGATTGCTGCAGAAATGATGGGTGGTTACTAATGACACTCTTGAATAGGAGTGAAAATTAACAAGAAAAGTATGGTCTGTGTCCATGAAGTAGAAGCCCTTACATTCTGCCTTCCAGAGACTTCAAGTCTGTGGGTCTTTGAAATTTGAAAAAAAAAATACTACAGATATTTTCAGGAGCTTGAAAGATGAACCAGAGGTTTCCTTTTGAAATTACGTTGCCAGGCTACTTGTCTTGGGGGTTTTTGAAGTTTGGTGGGTTTAGTCAGGGTTTATTTGGAATGGCATGTACTCTGTTGTACTGTACTATCTGCTGTTCTTTCAGACACAGTTGCTTGCTGTGGCAGTGAGCAAGATGGGCACCCAGCAATGAAGCAGAAACTATTTGTATGTGTATTGGTTTGATCAAAGTTACATAATTACCGCTTTTGTTGGGCATTAATCATTCATGAATAGAAGCCTTTCAAGGAAAGAAAAATGTGACTCTTCTTATGACACAGAGCCAAATCTTTTTACTAGTCAAAGTAGCACTTTCAGAACGGAGTGTTGTTTGTTCCCACCAAATCGCTGTTTCTAAACTGTTACGCAAGTATAAGTTCTGCTTGGTGTGCAGTCTTAATTATTTAAGAGTTACATATCTCTGTCTTTTCTAAAAATAAGCAGCCCCTCTAGTATATGCTGTTTCAAGAATTGTAACAAGAGTAGCTTTGTGTGCTTGAACCACTTCTTATGTAATTTCCATTCCTGAAATGGTTCTGTTCAGGTGCTGAAGTGGTTCTGATGATGAAACTGCTGGTATTCTTTCCTTCCTCTGCTGGTCTCTTGCTTATTTGATAGGTAGGAGGTAAAACCTAAAACCAGGGACCAAGAATGTTGTATTCAAGCTGATAATCCTGCAAGGCAAGATACTCCCTTCCTCATAGCATTCTTTCCCTTCCCAGTGGTTTTCTTTATTCATTCCTTGCAGATTTTCTTAAAAATTCCTTTCTTGACTAGTTTGTGATTTTTACTCAAATCTGCCATTTTTTTATTTTTTAAAATCTATGCAGCATGACTGTCTTTTCAGCATGGGAAAGTTTCAGAGATGGTCTCAATTTACGCATATGTAATATGACAATTTCATGCTGTTGTTTTTAAGCTTGTCCAGCAAGGTCTGGCTATTGAATTTAGTCATTGTACAAAAAAAGTAGCTTTGTATGGAGAGATTTTTGCCTGGATTCCCCACAGTCAATGGACGTCTTGCACTGACTGTGAGGCAGAATGTAATAAATACATTTATTTGAATCTAGAATCAGCATTTAAGCCACAAGCTTGCATTGTGATGCCTTGGCATGCATGTACAATCACCTAGAATTTGTGACTGGTTTTTTTTCCAGAATATAATGCATGCTTCCCAATCCTGAAGCAATTTGAATGTCCTGTTAGGTTGCAAATGTCTTAAGAGGCTAACAAAGGATGGTTATAGGTTTTGTCAAGACAGGCAGGAAAGTAGAGGAGGGTTAAAAATTAATCATGAACATATAGAAGTCAACTACAGTGACTATGGAAGCTCTATCAAATGCCTCTGGGTCAAGATCAGAGGGGACATCCCCAAGGGGCACCTTACATTAGGCATCTGCCACCAACCTGCAAACCAAGATGATAAGGGCAAAGAAACACAGGATCACTTAAACAACCTTTAGATATCAGATCCTGGGTCTTACAGGTGACTTCAGCTATCCAGACATTCTTGGTGGAGCAGCACAGCAGGTCACAGCAGCCCTCAAGTTCCTGGATGCATGCAGGACTGTGTCCTCATGCAAATGTTAGATGTGCTAACCAGGAATGAGGCACAGCTGGACTTGCTGCTCACTGACCATGGAAGCCAGCTCTGTAATATCTCACTTGGAGGTGCTTTGGCTGCAGTGATTGCCATATTGTGGAGTTTGGGATCTGGCTGTGCGCTCTGAAGGTTAGTACTAGGGCAAAGGAAAATATGGACAGAATTATCCTGGGAGCCATCACAAGTCAGATGGATCAGGTGGTTGGGAAATGCCAGCCTGAATTCACCAAGGCCAAATTGTGCTTGACAAACATGACTGCCTTCTGCAGCAAAGTAACCTGCTTGGTTGGTGTGGGGAGGCTGTGGATGTTGACTACCTGTGTTTCTCCATGGCTTTCTCTATGGTCTCCCACAGCCTTCTGGTGAAGCTGTTGTGTAACAGCCTGGACAAGCTGCCCATGCAGAGGCTGGGGAACTGACCCACAGGCAGCACCCAGAATGGGGTAAATGGCTTCTTTTCCAACTGGTAACCTGGCACAAGGTTATCACCCTTCTCCAGTGTTTGAAGGGTGCTTACACAGAAGATAGAGACTCTATTTCTGCAAGGGATCACATGGAAAATGTGAGGGATAATGCATTAATGTTACTCCAGGAGATATACCACTTGAACACATGTGGAAATACTTCACAGTGAAAACTATCAGCATTGAGGCACACAGGTGTGTTCTGTGTGTTCTGCTGAATGATACTTACTGAGAGCAGCTGACCCAGTGATTCATGGTGGGCTGAGGCTTTCTGGTCCATAAGAAACCCAGTGAGTTGTTCCTTTGTTGGCTTTCTGTTGACAGCAGTCATGTGGGATTTACTGTCTCTGCAGTCTGTGTGACAGCAGTGTGATAGTGCAATAATCTCCCCTGAACTGGCGGACTCTCCAACATGGGGCATTTTTGCGATTTGGCTTGACTGAGTACTTAGCTGTCTTGTCTAGATCTTACTTATGTCAAGAAAGGTTGAACCTCTTGAGGTCCGTTCCAACCTCCTGTTCTGTGATTTGATGCTGAGTTAGCACTCCTTGTCTAAATTATTTGGGCAATTTGAAAAGTTTCACTTTGTATATAGTGACTCTTTTAAATATTTTTATTAAAAATCAGTTATTTCACTGAAGTCGAGGGGGTAATGATGACAGGATGATGTTACTATGAAAACCATCAAGGTGTTTAGCTAAAATATTACAGATAAAGAACAGAAACCTGCTTTTAGCAAACTCATGCTTGAATTCTTACTTTCTACACAGACTGCATCTTCGGCTATTAAAGGTGCTATCCAGTTGGGAATAGGATACACGGTAGGAAACCTTACATCAAAACCAGACAGAGATGTTCTTATGCAAGACTTCTATGTAGTGGAAAGTGTCTTTCTACCAAGGTAAGAACAAGCATATTCAGTTTTTCTTCAATAGAACTTCATAATTAAACTCTTAACCAGGTTTGTTTTCCAGTCCTAACAGAGTCATATTAGAATAAGTACAATGTATGAAACTTGAAAGTTATCGATCTTCATGTTGTCATAGAAAATGAAGGTAGGGAGAGAATTGTCACACCTCATCTGAAGATTTGAGACTTACCATTTAAAGAGAGGGAAAGTAATTCTGAGAGTTTCAATTAAAGGAGCTGTCAGTTTGAATTTGAAGTGATTTGTGGATCCGACACTCACATTTGATTAGTTGTGGATTAGTTTCTGAAAATAATACTTGATATTTTGTTGATGGGGTTTAAAAATTTATGAAAATTTAAGTCCTGCCATTTTAAGTAAAATATAAAAATTTATACTACAACATTGCCTTATGTTTACAGTATAAAATTCTATCCAGGACTCTAGTCTGTGACAGCACCCAGCTCCTACAAGTTATGCTGTTTACAGGTTGTGCACCTTTACTGCTTTGCCACCTCAGCTTGTATCATGCCATTGTGACAATTGTTACAACAGAAATTGTAACGATACAGTTATGCTGGTAAGGGAAATCAAGGTCATGCTGATTTTTGGTGTTCAGAAGATGAAGAACAATGCCATGTACCCTTTCCAAGTTACATATGCTAGCAAGGGATGAAGAAATGTATTTTAAAACCAGGATAACTTACTCTGTTGAGTGTTGTCTGGGGTCTTGTAAGTACAGTCATTTCAGTAAGGACATGCTATATATGTAATATTTCCTGGATTTGGGAATTATTTCTATCAGTTTTTCAAAGTTTTTTTCATGTGTGGTTTGAATGCTATTTCATAAGCTGTTTTAAATATTTTATAATACGTAGAATTTACTGGTGTCACTAAACCAATTTAAATTAACAATGTACAAAATAATTGCAAACACTTTAAATTTTGGTACTTCCTCATGTAAATCTCCTTGAGTTTTGTTGAAGTGAGATATCCTTCAGGAAAGATAAATTCTTATGTGAAATGAAGCTTTTATATTAC
The DNA here is from genome assembly GCA_025920805.1 of Petroica traversi. Lineage (NCBI taxonomy): Eukaryota > Metazoa > Chordata > Aves > Passeriformes > Petroicidae > Petroica > Petroica traversi. Next base: position 5,150,867 of record JAHLSL010013749.1, read on the forward strand.
ATTTTTTAGTTCCTAGTAGTTGAGAGTATTCATATCCTTGTTCTAGTGTTAATGATAGGGTTTGTGCACAGGTTAATAGTCTTTCTCTTGTAGATCAGGCAGATGTAGAGAAGTTAACTATATGCATGTATTTTCATACACTGTAATCACAAAATATTGTTTAAAAAATCCAACTTACAGGTGAGAAATTTGCATATCATGCAACAAAGCTTTTATTGGTGAGTAAAATGTCTGCGTATGACAGTGATAGAGGCTTCCGTGATATTTTGCTATATCAGCTTTGTTCATGGAAACTAAATGGAACCTACATGCTTAAACTGGTTTATTACATAGCACAGTTTGAGAAAGAAAATTTATTTTCTTTCTTTTTAAACACAGTTTAAAGAAACAAGTAAAATAAAATGGTTTGTAGTCCATAGCATTGCATATGCTTTCTTTTCTGTGAGACTCATGTGCATGTACACATAGAAATGAGCTTTCCTTGTTTTTTATTGGTATTAAGGAAGAGCTGGGAGACATCCCTTCTGACTTGAAACAAACACAAAAGGCAGAAGGAAGAGACTGATTGCATTAATGTAAAACTGAACAGAAAAGCTTTCGTAGTACCCTGCTGGACAGTTTCCTATAAAAAATAAATATTTTGAGGAAAATTAGACAAATTAAAGTAATGGCCAAAGTGGTATAGTTTTTGGTTTTGTTGTTTTGGTTTGGGTTTTTTTGTATAGGTAGGTAGTAAGCCGTATATAGCGCAGTGAGTCATCTTGACTGCAACAAAAAGCTTCTCCATAAAGAGCATTTGTTGACAACATTGTCTATGGATCTAAAAGCTGGCTATCCGTAGCAGTCTCTGAAACCATGACACTTGATTTCTGATGCCCAGAAATGTCACATTACAGATCCTTGCTATGTCTCAATGTAATATCCATATTTATTTACCTAAAATATATTCAACCAGAAGTGAATTACTGTGCATAAATTGTAATAATTTAGGGTTCCAGAAAAATAATACAGGATTATTTCTTGCTGTTGAGAGTATTGTGATGTTGTTTCATTATGGCATTATGTGGATTGGTCCCGAGTCATGTCAATGGATAAGTTCATTACCTGTGCTGGAAGGAAAAAGCAAAGGTTGCATGTTCTTTACAGCTAGGGCTGTACTCCCAAGGGTGCACCTCAGGTGCTCTTCATTTTTTCCTAGGGGGGTACCTACACGTGATAGCAGCGTTCTTAAAAGTAATTACTGTAATGACTTTTTTGTTGTTATTGTTGTTCCTTTTGGATTGGTCTGGGTTGAAAGCAATTAGTGGAAATTAGTTACACCAGCAGGTGAGGTGGATTGACCTCTATCTGGAAGTACCCTGGAGCAAGCTGAGCTTTGAGTAAACTTTTTGCAGAAGTTTGCAGCTGAAGGAGAACCTAACAGCGCAGCAAGAGTGGTGCTGAAACAGGTGCTTACCCAGCAAGGTGCAGTATTTTTCCACTTGCTTTGGGTACAAATAATTCAGCTGGAGCTTCAAACAGGCTGTCAGCTGAATACCCCCTTCATTGTAGAAACTTCACAGCAACCTGCCTCTTCACACGGTGTCCTACTCCACCTTCCTCCCATGTTTTCCCTGCCTCACCCATGTCTGGCAGCGAGGGGAGAAGACTCTGTTTTTCAGTCATAGGCCCATCTGCTTCTTTGACACCAACAAGAGCACTGTTAAGATGGCAATGGTAAGATAGCCTTAAGCTAGCAGAAATGCAGTGCAGCCTGTGCACCAGTGAGCAGAAGACTGTTATATCTGCCCTTTTATAGTTAGGGGAAAATAGTCAACACTAGTTTATGAATTTTATTGGTTGAAGAGGATAAATAGTCTCTGCATACCTCTCAAACTCTGAAATAACCCTCAGCCTGTATCTCTATTCCAGCAGTCATACTGAAGCGTTCAGGTTTTGTTAAGAAGGAAGAAAAATGCCAGGGAAAGAAGAGGTTAGGTCAGATCTGAACGTAACTGCTCTGCATATTGTGAGAGCTACAGATGTAAATCAGAAGTTACTCGCTGCATTGCAGGTTATTCCTGGCCCAGAGTTACTCTGTAACTGTGTTAAATTGGTCAGAGTTTAGCCCAGATTAATTTCCGTGTTTATTTCTGGAAGTGACTTTGAGTGAAGTACAGGTGTCTCTGTACAGTGGAATTTGAATTGCAAAGGTGCTTGCCCTCATTTGCACATTGTACTGGTAGAAGGCTTTTCATCCCTTTCTCTTCAAGCTCCCCAGGATTTTGTATAATGTGTTGCTTTTGGAAAATGAGGTATTACTGGAAGCTGCTATAATGGTACTCATTGAGAACCACCATCCAGATAGAGTTAAAATGGTACTATGCAAATTTGCTCCTAGGATGGAGGAACAAAATGCACGCTGCACACTGACCTGTTTGATTCAGAAGACAGTGTCTGAAGTCTGCACCCTACTCACTGAATAGAGTGAAATCACAAGGGAAGACACTCCAAGTAACCTCTTCTCTGGCTTTTCAACTCCGCTTTGGAAATCCAGCAACAGAGGTGCTTACCTGTGTTGGTAGTGCTGCAACAGTGTCTGGAGGGCTTGGTGGGAAGGTAGTTCATCCTGCATGTGCTCTCTGTGCTCTGACCTGTAACTAGCTCTGTGGGGCATACTTGTGGCTCTGTCTGCCTTGGCTGGAAGCAGTTCCCCGGTGGCACAGTTTGCTTCCAGTTAGTCATTCTTACAATGCAGCTTCAGCAATATTTTGTCAGCCCTTTGGCTCGGCTGTGGCACTAGCTCCCAGTGAGATGGCCATGGTTAGAATGGCTCGTTGCTCCTCTGTAAGGAGCTCCTCTGGCTTCAGTGGTGGCTCAAGCTGGTTGCTGGGCCATGGGGCAGTGCAGCTGCTTGTAAGCTGGCAGTGTAGACAGCTTATTGAGCTCTTCCAGCAGACAGAGAAGGAGCTGCATTTTCTGTGGTGGTTGAGAAGCCAAACAGAAGCTTCAAGTAATTTTGGCTATGAAGCTTCAGAAATGCAGAGCATTTCAAGCAAGATGGTATGTTTCAGCCTGCATTTTTTTGTTTTCTTTGATGTGCTTCTAAGCACTGCTGTTGAGTTTGACACTTTTATTGCAGGGTCTAGACCCTGCATATTGAGAACAGTTGCTATGGTTTCTAATTGAGCTAGGAAGTGGGTTAGATGCTGGTGACCTGTATGCACTCAGGTGCAGTCTGTATACTGAAGTGGTTCATTTACAAATTGCATTCTTGTGATGCTAATGAAAGATTATTCAGTTCTTTCTGCTCCTTAATGTCACAAGCTTGTGATAGCAATTGAATAAGTAGTCAAAAGTACTAAAAAATAAAAATTTTTATGTACTTGGCCAGTTTGCATCCTACCCTTCATCTAAAACTGAAGTGTACTGCTTTCTAGTATGTTTTTGAGGACTGATTGAGAAAAATAAGGGAAACTGATACTTATACATGGAAATATCTTTGTAACAAATTTGTATCATAGGTTAGTTGATGGACTGTGTATTTGTAGCATAGAATCCACTGCAGGTTCAGTGTGACTAGTATTTGAATGTTCACACTAATGACGAGTTGTTGTGTAACATGCACCATGATACGTGTTTCCAGTGGGCAGTTTCACAAGGCAGATGAAGTGACCTGAGTATGCTGATAAAGCTTTTCGTTGGTGCTTTGGTTGCAGAGATGCACAGAACGACTCAAGTTCTGACAATGTTTTTATGGTTTGTGAGTTGAGTGATAGCACAGAGAGGAGGTTGCAAAACAAATATTAGAAATGGGAATTCTTTGGCAACAAAGGCAAAATCTGGTATGAATAACTAGACTCAGCTACTTCAGCAAATTATTGGTAGATTTCTGATAACCTGGATAGTTGTTTGGTAATGTAGACTACTTAAACTACTTTTCAAGTACACTGAGATCCTGCATTTTAATAGCATTTCCATTTGGTTATGAAACAATCCTATCTTAGTCATCATAAGCAAATGCTTCTGTGTTCAGCTGTTACCTAGATATGATTGGCTTGACTTGTTTCTAAGTCACTATTCCTAGTTGTATTTCAAAGCTGACTTGCAGAGAAGTGCTTAGGATAGCATTTGGTAACTGACAGTATAGGAAAATGTAAGTGAGAAAAAGGGATATTGACACTAGACTTTATCCTACAGTATGAAGAAAACACAGACACACCTATTTGTACAGATAAATATGATACCTGCTTCCATAGTGTGGGAAATGACCTGCAGCATGTGCTTGTTTGGTACAGTTTTTAGAGCTGAAACACATTTTGATGAATTTTTTAAAAGTAGCTCTATTCAAGAACAATGAAATGGAAATGAAATAATCTTAGTTTTAAATGTTGGGAGCATTTAAGTTCAGACACTTTATTTGCATTTCACAATCTAAAAAATAATTGCTTTCACTGAAAGAACTGAGGTGTTCCTCCTCTTTAGGTCTTTTATAGTTTTTTTATGCACAAGAAAGTTATACATGGGGCCACAACTACAGAGTAATTCTTTTGTTAACAGCTCAGTCAGAGCCTTTGAACAGCCCTCACCAGTTTGCTACCAAGATATGCAGCTGGCTTTCTCTGCCCCTTCAGATAGGTGCGATATCTTCTGAGTACATCCTACCAGGGTGAGGCCATAGCAAAGAAAAGTTGCCAAGAAATGTATCTGTGTGTCTTGTTTAGCATATTTTTTCAGCCATGGGGTTAGCTATTAAAAATGTAATTAGTTTTACTTCACTTTTAATTTGATATTGCACCACCTATGCTTCAAATCCACTCTCAGCATTTACAAAGAGACAGGGTAGGATGCACTGTCATTTCTAAGTGTGCTTGATTTAAAAAAAAAATAAATTACAATTTAATTAAACCAAACTTGCATTTTAAGCTTAGTCTCTCTTCTTTAGTCTGCCTGTGAACCTTTTTCTTTTGTGTGTTGTAACAGCTAAGGTTATTAAAATACCTCATAAGTTACAATTGCTTCCTAATCTTTCCAAAGCCTGTATTTTGTTGTCATAGCTCATATAGAAAGTCTTGAATTCCACAAGATTGCCAGAATCAGAGCTAATTTTAAAAATCTTTATCTTTGTTTTTCTGATAGACCCATGCTTAAACTAGCTGAGATGGAAATTATATGTTACCCCATTTCTATTATGTCCAAAGCACCATTTTGCAGATTTGACTTTTTGTCAATAGATCATGGGCATTTTTCTTATTCAACTTCAAAGACATAATCATCCCCATGAAACTCCCTAGCCTGATTAAAAATCGTTATATGTAGTGCTTTGCACATGCACTTTAATCCCTCGAGAGTGAAACTGTAAATTGCATCAAGAAAATGTAGAGAGAAACCACAAATACATTCTTTCAATAGCTAATAGAGTGGAATGTGAATAATTCTAAATAGGGTAGGGATGTACTTACATCAAGCATTCTGTACAGTGGAGTTTGTCCTTTTCCAGCAAGAGCAAGGCCATACTCAATTCATACTTGTCATATGAGCTTCAAATTGATAAGAAATTTGAAACGTTTCCATTACTGTAAGAAATTACTGGAAGTGAGGGTGCTTTTTCTGTTGAAAGTACCATGAAGAAAGCCTTAAAAACTATTTTCCAGAGCACTAAAAGGACATTTTAGATTTGTCTCAAGCTTGCTCCATAAATTACAGAAGAGCTTATTGTTGGGATCAGTAAACTATTCTGTTAGGTAGTGAAACTGAAACTAATTAATTTGATTAACAGTAACAGGATATGGTAAAATACTCTGTGTACCTTAAACATAAAGTCTTTTTTAAAGATTATTTTATAAAGGAAAGTTGTCTGCATAGTGAAATTGACTTATATATCTGTAATAAAGTATCTGATGTGCTCCAAATACATGGAATTGCTCTCTGTGTAGAAGCTGTTCCAAAACAATCACTCTGTTTTGCAATAAATCTCCACTTGCTATGCATTACTGTGCACCTGCTGACCCAGCGATGTTAATTTACTCCATATGCACTTATGAAAAGGCTCAGAACCATACTATTGTCATAGCAAACCTGCTACCTTCATCTCCCCTTAGTGAAGTGACAGTACATGTTCTGGTATAGTGTAAAAAACGTGTAATCTATTTGGTGACGTGCTTTCACAGGGGAAGCTTTTGAGTTATGGCTGGAGGAAGCAGACTTATAAAAACATTTAGTACTGAAATACAGAACTTTATAAAAAAGTTTAGATGCTTTCAATTCCCTGGAAATTATGTGATACTTCAATAGAGAACACTGTGTTCTATTATTTTCTTCATCTTATAGCAATTAAATGCGTTTACAAGTATGACGCCAGGTTTCCAGTGTAGCTATATGACCACTGCAACATCCTCATATTGCACAAGAATTCAGTGAGTCACAAATGTTCTGAGCAGCTGAAAGGCCTTATGAAAGAGCATTAGTCTATCTTAACTCAAAAGTAAAACTACCATCTTTAGCCTGTATCCTACTGATTTCCGATTTTAGCTCTATGATGGAACAATAAAGCATATGCGGATTTGAATCTGATATTTTGCAGCTGGACTGCAGTATAATATAAAGCGATCCGAGGAGTTCATTAGGACTAGGCACCCTTCACTGTTACCTCTAGGGTTTAGCATTCCAAAAAGCAGCAGTATTCTGATAGTCATCCACAACCATCTTTTTATGTGTGAATTCCAGACAGAAATACCTTTGGTTTTTTTCCCTCCTTGCGTCTCCTGTTCAAGAGTCTGAAGTGTTACACATTTCTGGAGCCTGAGAAAGCTTGTTCACCTGCTGTCACTGAAACATTTGGTTTTGTGGGGCTTTGGCACTGTGCATGCAGGGGCAGCTAGGTGGGTTGAGTAGGCTTCTGTCATCAAACTGTTGTAAATGAAAGGTGGCAAGTTCATATGACAAGTATTAATTATACAGGATGAAAGCTCTTAAATTCTTTCATTATATTTAATTTAGTCTTTTTTAGGAATGTTGCTTAATGTTTGTTGCTTTTCATATATGTGTGAATCTATAGCCTTTTTTTTTTTAGAGTTGTTTGAATATTCTTCTTGCCAAGCATGATAGTACATTCTGCATTATTGAATAATTTAGTTATGATAAATGAATTAAGAAGTGCGGGAAAAGCTGGTTTCAGTTACTATGTCAAGTCTGGGATTTTGTACTTCTCTATTTAATCAAACCGTTCAGAGAATGGTCAAACTGATAAGAACAGTAAAACAGAACAACATTAGCTGTTATCAAGGACAGTAGAACACAACGCACAACCTTGCAGAAATAGATAAAAGATGTAACTTGGGCAAACAGAAGTCATGCAAAACGCAAGCAGGATGCCAGCTCAGCTCTGCAAGGCTAGCAAAGTAGAACTTTTCAGAACAATGATAGTGCACTTACTCAGAAGCAGTGGTCAAGGAACAGCCACATTGAGAGGACGCTGGACATTAAGGCAGATCCCAAAGAATCATATAAGGACTTCTGATAATGAATGTAATTATGTCAAATAAAGTCAAGGAAGGATAACTAATGAATATATAATCAGTGTGTATGATAAAAACTCTGTTCACCTGACTCTCAGGGTGCTTGATTAGAGAAAAGATACCCCGAGTGAGCAACATGCTGTAATAAAGGCCTGCTTTCTAATACTCAAAACTGTGTTAGAAAGACACTATCTGGCTGATTTCAGTACCAAAACTTTGTCCTATGGTGTTCTTGTTTGTTTTGAAATCATAGTGTAGAACTTTACTCTCCTGCTTAAAAGACCTCTCTCAATTTTCATCATAAATGAATCCATGGACAGGGGTTTTTTGGAAATCTAGCAGCTTTTTGCTGCTGACCTTTTCCTTTACTTTAAATCTAGTATTGATCTCAAGACTTGCCAGCTTAAGTCAGCCTAAAAATACAGTGAGATGATAAATATAAGACACGGAAAAGAGCTAAGGAGTACAGATAACAAAGAGAAGGAGCTAGAAGCCATAGAGTAGGAGGAAAGCCATGACATAGTCACCACCTCAGGAGCATGGTGGGATGACCAGAGTGCTGCACTGGATGGCTACAAGCTCTTCAGAAGGGACAGGCAAGGAAGGAGGGGTGGTGGGATGGCTCTGTACATTAGGAAGTGTTTTCCTAATCCAGGATAGTGATGAGAAGGTTGAGTGCCCATGGGTGATAATCAGGGGAAAGCTGAAAAGGCAGATATCCTGGTAGGAATCTGTTATAGACCACCCAGCCAGGATGAGGAGGTGGATAAACTATTCTATCGTCTGGGTGATTGTCAGCCCTTGTTCTTGTGGGAGATTTTAACCTGCCAGATGTCTGCTAGAAATTCAATTCCAGAGAAGAGGCAGTGTAAGAGATTCCTGAAGTGTGTGAAGGTAACTTCCCAACACAACTGGGAAGTGAGCTACCAGGAGAGCTGCCCTGCTGAATCTGCTGCTTACAAACAGAGATGGTGGGAGATTCAGTCGTTGGAGCCATCTTGAGCACAGCGACCATGACACAAGAGTTTTCAGTACTTACTGGAGTCAGTCTCTATCCCGGACTGCTGGAATGCAGACTTTGTCCTGTTCAGGTTTAAACATGATCTTAATGCAAATGCATACAGGTGGTGAAACCAGTAATTTCCTTTAAGCTGAGAAAAAGGAATTTGCTGGCAGTGTCTCTCACAACATTTCTATTACAGTGTTTAATGGTGATAGAAGTTTACCTGCATTTATGCTCTTTTTGTCAGCAGGCAAACAGTCAAGTTAGGCAGCTTTACAGTAAAACTAGCTGCTAATAATTGCTCAGTAATTTGGTTTGGTTTATTTTTGTTTTTGTTTTCAGTGAAGGGAGCAATCTTACCCCTGCTCATCATTACCCTGACTTCAGATTTAAGACATATGCACCTCTTGCCTTCCGCTATTTCAGAGAACTTTTTGGTATCAAGCCTGATGACTATTTGGTAAGAGTCTGCAGTTTTCCTTTGAGTTACAAATTATTGTAAAGCATGCTAGTTTCATTGTAGCAGAAAAGGGTTCTTAAAGGGTGCCCAAATCAGTAAGAAATTTTGTGTATGGAGGGGTATATAGCTAGTGAATATTTTTAACGTTTACAAAAATTTTAATTCTTTATATTTGAGATGATGTGTATTAAAAACCTGCTTTGTTGATTTGCTAGAGCAACATCCATGTCATTCAGATAATTTTTCTAGAGAATATATGATCAGTGTGACTTTTAGCAATTTAGTTCTAATTAAGTACTTTTGTGTTATTTGTGTTACATATTTCATTACAAAGTGAAGTCTGCAAATGTTCCGGTCTAGCTTTGAGGAACATGGATGGCAGACTAAAAATGAAGCATTTTAAAATGTCTCCTTTGTTGTCTGTATTTCATAAACTGAAGACTTATTCTTTCACAATATTCTTTCACAATATCTTTAGATAAGAAAAGAAGTTACACATTTGCTGACATTGTAAAAGCAGACCTTACTTGGTGGAACCACTTTGTTAGGACAAGTATCCACTATTTTATTTCTCCTGAGTCCTGGTTTTGAAAGGGTAGGCTGAATGCTGGGCTGGATTGTCTTGTAGATATTTGCCCGATGTCCAGTTTGTTTCAAGAAATCAAAGTCCTGGTACAAATTAGCAACTTTCTATGTCAGAGTTTTGTTGAGCACTTTTTGGAATGAGTTTTTAATTAATGTTGTTCAATTATTGATAATGGCTTCTTTAAAACCAAAAGAATTTAAAAGGGCTTAGGTGAAAAAAAGGAAAATTTAAAATATGAATATACTACTAAATATATTTTTTCTGTTGTGTTCAAGTGTGCTATAATGGGGTTTTCCTCTTATATGGACAATAAGCCTTAAAGCAAAACTTAGCTAGTTTTGCTTTTATTTAGATTGTATGTGGGTGTCTTAATGTGGGTGTCTTATTTTAATTCTTTAGTGCTAAGTATGAATTTTGTGTTACTAGTCCTCATGACCATAGCTGTATATAAAAAAAGATGATTAATTTTAGTTATAAATGGTAGTAGCAAGGAAATAAAGTTGTTTGGAAGTTTTATAAATCAAAGAGTCATAGAATGGTTTAGATTGGAAGGGATTTAAAGATGATTTAGTCAAATTTCACTGCCGTGGGCAGGGATACCTTCCCCTAGACCAGGTTGCTCAAAGCTCAGTCCAGCCTGATATTGAACACTTTTAGGGATGGGATATTCACAGGTTCTCTAGGCCTCACCATCCTTAGAGTGAAGAATTTCTTCCTTCCATTGACCACAACTCTCAGAGTGTGATCAACTCCTTATCCACTGAGTGATCCATCCATCAGAGCTATGCCTCCCCAATTTAGAGACAAGGACATCATGGGTGACAGTAGTGTAATTATGTAACGTATTATTTATCTTATCTCTTTTTATGGACTTGGCAAAAGCTGAAGTATGTGGGCTGTGTTGCCAGCTGCTAAAAAGGCTGTGCTTCCTAGAGTAAAGTTGTTATCACCTGCAACTTCTTTTCCATCTAAGGAAGTCTTTGCAGTAGCAGAAGTTAAAGCTTATACAAAGACTGCATGCTGTGAGTAAGATTTGTGACAGTCAGTTTAAGTACAAAAAGACTATGCCCTGAGGGAAATTATTATTAAAGACAACTTGTTGCAGATTCTTTTTTCTCTTGGCACAGCAAAACACACAAGTGGCATGTGGTAAGTAGTAAATGATTGTCCAGCTGTGGCTGAAGGGCATGTAAAGTAAAATAAGACGAATAGAAATTACAGCAAGCATATGTGAGTTTACACTGTTAATTTGAACTGACAAAGCTCAAGGATTTAAATCTTCACCTTTTCCAAGGTGGATGAGCAGTAATGCACTGTAGGAGTCAGACAAGATAATACACATAAATACATTTGAACAGCCGGTAGAATTAAATTGTCACTGGAAACTTCATGGAGTGCTGTCATTTTGCAGGAAACTTCTTGATCATAAATACTCAGTTGGCAGGCTCTTGGGGATTTTACCATTTGGTTTTGATTTGCCTTTCAGAGGTGTCCAGGCAAAACTAGCTGGGCCCTTTGTACAGCAGCATTTGGAGGGCAGACTTTCTTATAGAAATGCATACCACTGGAAAATTACCAATGCAGAGTGTAGGTCAATGTCTTGTGCTTCTGTTATACTGTTCCATTAAACTTTAATGTTTAGGACAATTGATTCAAGTGTTTATCACAGTGACAGTTACTCACGAAACTTTGAATATCTGGGGAGGAAAAATGCAATTGCTGCAGTACAACTGCTGATTTAGAGGTTTGTAGTGTTGCAGATTGGTATGGCCATTCTGTCTGTAGAAAATTGAAACTAGAGGGTTAACAAGAAAGGTATTTTGTATTAATTGGAATTGAGTTGACTAAGAAGCAGGGAGAGGAAATATTTATATATAATGCAAAATTCTCTTAAAAATTGGAAGACTTAGCTGGAGCTAGGCGTTAAGGCAATGGCTTGAGTCCATAAGAAAGATGCTTCTCTAGTTCAAGTGCTCACAAAAGAACATATTAATTAGATTTTTTTGGTATCATGCTTTCAAATTTAATAGAAACTTTCTATGGTTTTGAGGTTAATGTCTATTCTCCATTTAGTTTGAATGAAGTCTGGAATAGTGGACACTTCATAAATGTTCATTAGTCTCTGTGTGAGATGTCTAAGGGATAGTCTTTGGTATCTTTCTCCTCCTTAGTGTAATTGTAATTTTTATTGTGGAAGAGAAAGCCTGTCTAAATATGCAAAATAACAGTTCTTCAAATCCCAGTTTTCCTTGCTTACTAGCATTGAGTTTTTTTCTGTTTCATGGAGTTTTAAATCATAAAACTAGTAAAATATTTTTAAAATTAGTAAATATACTAAAATTAATAGCTATAGGTATACCAGATTTATCAGTCTAATAGTTTCGATCCCAGTTGCACAGAATAGGATTTACCTATTTGTAATGAGAAATCTCTACTCCCAGTTTATTTTTCTCCCATCTTTTACCTGTTTCTTTCAAAAATGGATGTGAAAAGCAAGCAGTTCCAGTGAAAATGTCTTCTCAAAGCTTTTGACTCTGGTTTTGCTATGCTCACAGCGTGGAGAATGACTCCTTCCACCTCAACGACTGGCCTCACTCCAAAGGAACATTCACCTATTGCTTTGGGACATGAAGAGGGATCATATGCTCAGCTGCTCTTCCTCGGCTGTGCAGCATGTCCTGGGCAGAGTGTTGCTACATGGTTCTCTTGTGCCTACTTGAACCTGCAGTTCTTCATATTAAACTTGGGTTGGGCTAATGCATTCATTGGCAGTGAAAAACAATTTTTGTCTCTTCCAGTACTCAATCTGCAGTGAACCTTTAATTGAATTGTCCAACCCAGGTGCCAGTGGGTCCTTATTTTTTGTAACTAGTGGTGACGAATTCATCATCAAAACAGTTCAACACAAAGAGGCTGAGTTTCTTCAGAAGCTCTTGCCAGGTTATTATATGGTAAGTAATTGAAGACTGTGTTTTACCTCTATTTCTCCTGTTTCATGTCACACTTTGGAGTTTCAGTTTCTTTCGTCTTGTAATTTCACTGGTTTATCTGTGTTTTTTGTAATATTTTCTATATTTTTACCTGCCTTTCTACTTCATGCCCTACACACCCAACAGAAAGAATAGGTATAAATCAAGAATATATTTAAGAACAGAATTGGTGCTCTTTTAGCATTCAAGATGAAGCTGAATGTCATAATCTGATTTGATACCAAACTTTGCTTCTAATAAGCTAGTAACAAAATAAGGTTTCTAAATTTCTAATTCAGTTTTTTTTCTCCATTTTGTGTTTGTCTACCCTCTGCATTTCACTCAGAGTGGACAAAGAAACTAGACCGGTCAGTTTCACTTTTGTTTCCAACTACTTCTAATTTTCATTTCTCATGTATTAAAGCAATGATGTAAAAGATATTTTTATCCATGTATTTTGTTCAAAACTTAATTTTTAAACTGAGCTTTTTGAGGGCTGATTCTAAGTCCATTGTACTGGATTTTGTGTGTCATCTGAAGTGACATACAAAAACTAAGTAGAATTTTTTTTTTTTTATCAAAACCCACTCATACATATGAACAGACATTCTTCTGGGTGGTATGTGGGACTTTTTATCATTACACCTGTGACTGACTTTCTTTTCTTGCTTTGTTTTCTGAGTAAATACTTGAAAAATTACCCTCTCATTTATACTAAAAATGAGGAATGTTGCCATTATTGTACTAAAGTAACATGGATTCACTGAGTGTGTAAAAAAAAAAAAAGGTGTGCATTGACACATCAAAAATGTGGCAGGTACTTTGTTGTCTTTTCTAATCATGATAACCCACTCAGCATAAGTTTGAATTATTACAAGTACATAAGAGGCCAGTTTGTATTGTATTTCTGGGAAATTTATTCTCATTGCGGTGCAATGGCTTCCACATAATAAAACTTCAATTGCAGTGATTTATTCCTGTGAAAGTACTTTCTTCTGGTAGCTGTACTGTTGTATTAATCATGTAAAACCTGAAGTAGTTTTTCCCCTTCTTTCTTTTTCATGCAGAAGACTGAGAACAGTTGTGTTCAGAAGGAGGATTTTCTCTCTCACCTCTGTTATCCTCTCCTACCTAATTCATTTTACCTGCTATGGATTTTGGATTATTTCACACTTTTCTGTTCTGATGGTCAGTTGTGGCTCTGTTATGACCTCACACTCCTTTGGAAATAACAGTTATTTGGCACTAATCTTGAGTGTGTAAAGTCTCATGGAGAGAGGGGTTCTGTTTTTCAGAATCCAAGTCAAGACAATGAAAGTTACATTTGACCCAAATTCCTTCCAGCAGGTAAAATGCAAAGATTGTTCAGGTCAGAAAAAATAAATTAAGTCTTTGGGATGCTTTTAGGTTTGGCCTAGTCTGCTCTTTTCTGCGAGAAAGACAAACCTGGCATAAATGTAGTTACGGCTCTGCTCTTGGCCTTTATAAGTTCCTGGCAAAAAGGCAGTGCCTACACTAGCTTTCTGAAATAGAAACCCACAAAGATAATCAATTGGTTGAAGGAAGTATGCTGATTAAGAAAACATAGACAATTTTCTCCGTGTTTGTTAATGTCCTTTCCTATTAAAGAAAACCCCTTTCTTAAGCATGGTAGTTCACTGAAAATAAAGATATTTTAAAATATCTCTTTCATTTTAGAACCTGAACCAGAATCCAAGGACTCTACTTCCCAAATTTTATGGGCTATACTGCGTTCAATCAGGAGGCATTAATATTAGAATTGTTGTCATGAACAATGTTTTGCCACGAGCCTTGAAAATGCATTTCACATATGACTTGAAAGGCTCCACGTACAAACGGAGAGCATCAAGAAAAGAGAGGGAAAAGTCCAATCCTACATTCAAAGACCTGGATTTCCTGCAAGATATGCATGAAGGGTTGTATTTTGACTCTGAAACACACAGTGCACTAATGAAAACACTACAGCGGGACTGTCGAGTGAGTATATTTAAACTTCTGTGTTCACCTCTGCTCTAAATTTACTCAGTACAGGTTAATTAACCTCCATTTGTTTTCCATGCTATCTAATGAGGGATAACTGTGGATGTCAGAGCACTTAACGAAGCCTGTTAAGCTGTTGTGATCTGAGATCATAGTCATAGAATAGAACATCCATATACTTCTTGAACACCAACAGTCTGGGGACCATGAGCACTTACCTCACTGCAGAATTGGTTCCAGCGCTTGACCACTATCTCACTGAAGAACTTTTTCTTCTATCCACTCTGAACTTCCCCAATGCTGCTTTATGCTGTTTCCTTCCGTCCTGTCACCAGGCACCAGAGATCAGCATCACCCTTTCTGCCACCCTCAAATCTAATATTCTCCTCTCCTCTTCACAAATCACGCCCTGTAGTCCTTTTGCCATCTTTGTGGCCTTTCATTGGACATGTATATCCTCCTTACACTGTAGAACCCAAAACTGCATGGAGTTCTTGAGATGAGTCTGCACCAATGCTGAGTGTAGTGGGACGATCACCTCTTTCAAAGCAGATGGCTGTACTGTGTATTCAGTGTACCTCAGGATAGAGCTGGCCATTCTGGCCACCACATTGCTGACTCATTAAATTTATCATCTAGCACAGCCCTAAGTTCCAGGGCTATCTCTCTATTTCTCTGTACATCCAGGATTACACTGATCCATCTGTGGCAATACAGATTAATACAGGAATAATGTCCAGTAGATTTAATAATGATAATGATGATGATGAAGGTTGTTGTTTTTATTATTATTATTAATAATAATATTGTCTCCATTAATTTGGAGATTTTAATTATTTTTTTCTCAAGGCATAATTAGCCCTGTGGAACCTTTTTTATGTATGATAAACTCTATGTAGAGCTGCTGTGAATATGTCTCTTGGTTAGCTAGGAATGGGAAGGTAGGCCTAGTGGCAGCAGTCTTATTTCTAGAGCAAGGTAATGTCTTCCTCAGCTGAAAAGTCCATATAAAAGCTGTCCACCTAATATTTTCAAGGCAGAAAAGGGATACTTATCATTGCTCTTTGAGAGGACCTTGGTGAATAGGATTAGTTTCTGTTATGAACAGAGAGAATTGCTGTAAAATAGATGTTTTTTCCTCTGTAGCATGGGTAAGAATATATTAAGTAGGAAAAGGGAAACTCCAGATCTCAGAGCTTTCCAGGATTCATGGCGATTTGGAGAAAAAAATAAATTGCTTTGTCTGAGGGAAATCTTAAGAATTTCATAATAAAAAAGCCAAATAGAAAGTCTGAACTCACCACATAGAAGAGACACTCTGAATATCAGAGTTTGTTGTTCACTGCCACCTGTGGTACAAGATGGAAAGCTTTGTTTTTGCACATGAATAGAATTTTTTGTTTAACTATCACAGAAGTCTGCAATGCCTTGTGATTGGTTTGTAAAGCTGTGTGACCTAATGTTCAGCTGCATATTCAGCATGAGACATTTATCTAACACGACACATTGTTCTCTCTGTAGCCTCTTGCAGTGAGTATTTCCTGAGCTCCTACCATGTGTGATGACACAGAATGCATCAGTATGTTGCATCTGGGGATCTGGATGCATTTCTGTGCATCCCCCATTTGTCCAAGGTTACTTACCCAGTCAAAGCCTGGAGGAATCTATTGTATTGGAAATAATAGAGGGAATCTAAAAGAGGGAACTGGACTGAAAAGTAAAAACAAGAATCAATCATTTAATTGTTACATGTAAAGGGACTCTTACTGGATCTTTGAAAGTCTGGGAAAATTCCTGCTACGTGTTATTTGAGTGCTGAACTAATACAATCCTTTCCCTTTTCTTTAAGGCCCAGCTAAATTTTAAAAGTATTAAAAGTAGAGAAGAAAATTATCCTATAGTAGTCAGTAGTACATATATACACAATGAAGTATATGTCTATATGTGTCTGTATGTATATACACACACTGAAGGTGATATATATATTAAAAAATTAACTGATTTTTTCCTCTTTGAACAAGTATTGTAAAACAGAGGGAGCAAACACTTATCTTTTATATGCTGAATTTGCTCAGCTAATAAGGTTGGATCTGACTACCTGCCTTTTACTTCTGTGTTTAAAAAGACTACAAATATTCCATCAATTTTGTGAAAAGGACATCAGTGTTGCCTTTGCTTTTTTCTGCCCATGAGGTACTTGGATGGGCATTAAGTGGAAGTAATAACTGACTTTAGGACTTCAAAACTTGTCATCTCTTTTTACTGCTATTCCAAAGTGAGAACATTAGTGTAGGCACTTGAAATTAAGAATTCATTTAAGAAAGAAAATTTTTTACCTTCCCAGTATTTCAGGACTGAGAAATTCTCTTCTGTATTGCTTGAATTTCCATTGTTCATATTTGCAATCAGAATCATGAAGCAATGGACTTTGCTCCTACTTCTTAAATATAAACATCCCTGGCTGCTAGCCCCTCTCCTCCTTAAGCTTCATGACTTAGTTCAGAGGTCTGGCAGAACTTCCTGGTGATGAAAGATAGAGGTGGGTACCTGCTATGGTTTGTGACTGCTGCCACTGAATCTCCTGCCCTATTCAGAAATGAGCCCATGTTTTCCATGGTCAGCTTTTTCCTACTAGCAGCAAAGCTTTTCTCTGTATCTTGATATTCCTTTCTAGTCTCAACTCTCTCTGGCCTTTGGCTTCCTTGACCATAGCTGCCATCCCTAGATGCCCAGACTATGTTTCTCTGTTCCTTCTTTCTAGCCTGTCTGTCCTCATCTGTCCTGCTGCCTTTTCACATTCAAACTGTGCTGTGGATTCCTTGCTTAGCTGAACTGGCCTCCTGATGCATCTGCTCAGCTGACACAGACTGCCTCGACAGCTGACACAGAGCTCCTTCCCCAGGGAGTGCAGTGCTGCAGTGGTGGTCCTGTCACACCTCCCGGCAGTGCTGGTGTGAAGGTGCCATCACCTGCCCAGTTAGAGAATGGAGCTGAGTTGCTTGTGGTGATCCCTCATGGGCCGGTGCCTCCAGTTTATCTGTGCTGGGACAAGTATAGCCAAACAGCATTGTTCAGCTCCTGTATCCCCTGCTTGTTTTGCGCACACTTGAGATGTCACCTCAAGTGACCCATTTTCAGGGTCTGAAAACGTTGCTCGCAGACCATTTTGCACCTTACTGAACCAAGGAGTGTAATATTACAGTGTTGCTAAAGATGGAACATTCGTGAGTTTATCATCTATACAATTTACACACTTGAAAATTTGATCTAGCTTTCAGATTCCAGACTTTTGCTGAGACTTACTGTAGCTGTCCTATCCTTGGCTTAACATAGAAGCAGTAACAATTAAGCAAATCATGGTCATGTTGTTTTTAAGAGAAAAAAAATAATTTGAAGATGTTTTTACTATTGAGAAATGAATGGCTTTTGAGAATATTTATTTTACCTTTATGGCAAAGAACACTGGGCTTTTTTGAGGAAATTACATTTTTTAAGTGACTAACAAAGAAGCCTGTAAAGACAAGGAAAAGGTAAAGAGAGTTACAAGTTTGAGATTTGGGTATTATTTTCATCACGGCTATTTTAGCCAGTTGCTGCAAAAGTTTTATGGTGTGAATGCACATCTGTAGTGACTGTGATGGAGTCCTTATATGACCAAATTTATCCACAGAATTTTTCAAATCCCTTAGTAGTGTGTGTAGTGTAAGTTGCAGGGTTTTTTTTGCATTTTCCTACATAAAAGGATCTACACAGATAATTCTTTAAGCCAAATAACTTCAGTGACCCATTCTACAGCATACCCTTACAAACAGTAGGGTAATGAAATATTAAACTACAGCATAGGACAGAAATAAAAGATGACATGGTGCAGCATGGAGTTTGAGAATGTACTAATCTTAGATGAAGGGTCTCTTTGTCAGAAATTGTAGTTTGAGGAAAATGACCATAGCATGATGCTGTAGATCTCTTGTATCTTTATATATTATCCGTCCTTTAGTATCAGTTGACATTAGAAATTTCTTGTTACTTTTACTTTAGAAGTTGAATCCAGATTGTTAGTTTGGGAGTGATAGTTAACAATATATTTTGAAAATCTGTTGAATGGGAAGTGATTCCACATATGCTTTGATGGGAATGTAATGATTCATTTACTTGGGATAGATTTTTTTAAACCAGACACATTTTTAGGCATTGACATTTGTGAATTTGTTCCTCAGAAATGCTTATTTTCTGAAAAAGTTCTTTAATTTGTGTTTATTTCATGTAGCTCATTATGTTAAAGAATAACTATTGATTTGTTGTAAAATCAGTCTTCTTTCTATTGTGTTATTCCTATGTTGCTTTTCCAAAACGCTTGTAGGAGAGGAAATACTTCCTTGCATGGTTATCCTTTTAGTACTTGCATTTAATACGTTTGTAAGTTTTTTTCTTTTGAGTAGTGTTTTTCTTGGCCCTTTTATGAAAATGATCTGATTACTTTTTTGCATGCTGTTTTGCATGGATAGAAAATGTAAATGCAGATTTCTCTGTCAGATAGTGTGTGGTTCAGGCTGGCTGCATATAAAATAAAAATGACATTTCATGGCAGAAATACTTGTTTTTCTCTGTTAGTCACTGCCTGAGATAGTGGAGCGTAACCATGTCTGAGATGATTCACAGAATACTTTAACATCTCATTAGCTCTGAGAAAAGAAAATCCAAAGAGTTAATTTTTCAAGTACTGAAGCAACACATTTTGTGGTGCCATTTTACTGTGAGTTTTTATGTAGTATGGCACAAAATAGTGCTTAAGGCAACAAGGGGTGAATGTCGCTTGCCATCTGGAAATTTTCAGAGCAGCTGAAGTCAGCCTTGACAGCAGTACTTGGTGACCAAGTGACAACACTGTGTTGACAGAATTTGTGTAGCTAGTGGATTTACACCTATATATATACTACCAAGATGAACAATTTAATGTTAAGTTTATGAAGTGAAGGTTTACTTGTTATTATCAAATACAACACTTGTTAGTACACAGCATGATTAAGACCATTCTTGCTGAACCCTCACAGTGGCATTTTGCTAGCAAGGTACATGTCAGAATGTACATGTGAGCAATGACTGGGTTTTTTTCTCCCTCTAGCTACACACTAGTGTATTTTTAGGAGTTAATGTCAATTTGTACTAATCTCACATGGATGGAGTCAGGTGTTTTGCAGGGCTTTTTCCTTTTGCTATGAATACAGACATGTTATACTGCAATTTATTTGAGCGGGGTTTTTTTCATCAGATTAGCTTATAATTTTGTTACCTTTGTAGCAGAAACTTGCTGCTGCATCTCAGAAGCAGTCCTAAAATCATCAAAGTTATCTGCAAACAAACCTCAGCACAGAAGAAGACTGTGCCTTTTGGTGTTCTCATAGAATGCTGTGTGTCCAGAAATGTCTAGATGTTCTGCATTTTGCACATTGTTGAAACAGATTGTTTTGTACAACTGTGTGTGCAAAATATTACTTACATGTTTTTAAGTTGTCACAATGTGGTGTTTTAAATATTAACTAAGATACATATGTGAGAACCCCTCAGATATATTGAGCTGTAAATCCAACTGGCTTACTTTTATCAAGAAGTAAAAGACAGCTGTCTTTGCTGAGTGCTGATTTATGAGATTCTTCCTTGTTATTCTGGTTAATTATTTCTTAGCAGAAGTTTCATTAGAAACAAACGGGAAGGGAAACGTGCTTAGATATGGTCACAAAGGTTCATTTGCGTAAGGAGTGGTTGGTTTGGTTATCACATTTCTAAGGGGAAGTAATCAGAACTGTACATCAAAGCTGTAGGCAGACAGGGCCAGATCATGTTGTGATATCCTGAAGACACTTTGTGGACAGGACAATGCCACCTCTGAGTAGGGCCATGAACAGAGCGTCTGGGGGACAAGGGTTCTTAGGCTTTATGCTGTTTTTAAGAATTTGTGCTGCAGTTAATCCACTGGCTGTGAAGGTGTTTCAGTCTGATAATGAATTGTAATAATGAAATAGCTACTTGTTTTTATGATGGTTTTCAGAAATTCTACACCAAAGTCATAAATTGTCAAGGCATAGTCTGTTGTACTGTACAAGTAGTATGGGTTTAAGTGGCAGTGATGAATTGATGTGGTCAGAAGGATTAATTTCATCACATAAGAGGTTCCTGTGGAAGAAGAAGCAGCACATTACAGCACAGCCTCCCATGAGACTACATCCGACCCTAGACACAGGTTTTGTAATTAGTGCAGTAAAATCATGTGTCTAATGTGATCTAATTCAAAATGAAGTAAAGAATATGTTGAAGGCAGAGCTCTCAGCAGTAGTTTAGAACTGTAAAATAAATGTGACAATATTTTTCCCAAGCCTGACTGCCTGCTGTTATTTGGTTTTGCATGAGCAGTGTGGCTTACTGTGTTATTAAGGTGTTATTTTTCAGCCTATCCAGAATTTACTTTCTGTATTTGATGGCAAGAACTCACTGATTACCTATTTTTAATGAGTGCAAGATATTGTAATTTCTTATTGAGAAAGTCTGAGTAAAGGGTAGCAATAAGTAAGCTGCATATAAAGTAAAGAAAAGTAAAGAAAATTTTAGAAGTTTTTGCTACCAAGTGCTTCTGAACCTGTTAGTCATGTTATTTTTGCAATTTATGATTGTGAACCACCACAATTTCCACAGAGTGAACAATAAACTTTCAGGATCTTGTAGTATGGTAATTTAGAATACACTTTTTTGTTGTGTCTGAATCCTTTGTGGGTTCTGTCATCACAAGATACTGTGTATGTAAAGGTTATACATTAGCAGCCTTTTTCTTGTTCCATTTCAAGTAAGGCACCACTATGTAGGATACCTCTGCACAGGAGCAAACCCATAGTTCTTAAAGTCATTCTTTGAGTCTGAAAATCAGATCTGATTTTGAGCTTTCTGCATCTAGATTGCAGTGTGTAATGTTTTGTTTCATCACTGCCCTGGTTATATGAGCAATGAGTATTTTTCCAATAAGTGGTATAAAAACCTTATGATTAGACATACAGATCCATATTAGAGTACTGATTTACTACCGTATAGTTTTTAAACCTGCAAATGTGCTGAAATTGCACCCTTTTTTTCATTAAGAGAAGGGATGTTTCTGCTTAACCAAAAATACTTATGCTTGGATAATCGTCATCAAAATTACATACCTGGAATCTGCTCCCTCATTTCTGTAAAATCCCTTTTTTTCTTGTTCATGTAAAAAGACACACTATTGCCTCTTGATTATGTGACAAAATTACACCATTATCTTAAGGCACTGTGTGCCAAAATATATAATGAATCACTGCTGAGCATGAGGTAAAGCAGAGGTGAGTGGCACAGCATATCCCTCCTGGTTGTTACTGGTGTTTCTCCCTCTGCTTAGCAGTGCTGTTGTACAAGACATTCAACACAGTTGCTGTCTGTGAGCAGTTTGGTTATATTACTAGATGTGATCACAGCTTGCTGTATTTCATGTTTGGGTGCTGACTTGAGCTGTATTGCCTTTTAATGACAGCATGCCAGACTTTGTAATGGTGTAGCTGACTAAAAACAAATGAAAGTGCATGTGTGTGAAAGAAGACATGCTGCCAGAGACAGAAATAGTTGGTAGAGCGAAAAGAGAAGGCTGGTTGATTAAGTCATGCTTAGAAGTAAAGTCAGAAGTAAGAAAAAGATATAAGTCAGAAGTGAAACTTGTCTTTTGAGCTTAGGTAGGCCCTATTTAGCCTAGTAGAGAGGTAGCATGATTTTTGAACTCTAATCCCATGAGTTGCTGATGAGGGGGGGTGGTACCAATTTTTTTTTTTTTTTTGACATTTGAAAGTTCTCCAAGAGTATGGTCTCTGTTATAAATAGGAGGGGAGATAAGAGAGTACAGGGAAAAAACCACTCAGGGAGGTCTGGAATGTGGATTAGAGATAATTTTAAAAGTGTGTTGCTCATTTGTATATGATGCTGCTCATTTGTATATCATTCATTTGCTATAAAGGAAAACATCAGATAATATTTCAGCTGTGCATCTGTCTTTGCCACTTGTAACAAGACCATTCAGCTAATTAGCACTTTGACTTTTGTGGGATAGTAAATGGTTTTTGTTTAACTGTAATTTCACACACTTCTGATAAGAGAACTTGTACCTTGAAAGTTTTCACTTAGATTTGCAAAATGCTGCTGTGTAATTCTGTTGTTGTTTCAATATAACCATTTCTTCTTTGGTAGGTTCTAGAAAGTTTTAAGATCATGGATTACAGCCTGCTTCTGGGGATCCACATACTGAACAGTAACATAAAGGAAAAAGAAGGAGAGTGTTCCCAGAGTGCATCAGATGCAAAACGCCATGGAGGGCAGAAAGTTCTCTATTCCACAGCCATGGAGTCTATACAGGGCCCTGGGAAGTCTGGAGACTCCGTTACCACAGAGACAACAAACACGTAAGTGCTGTAACCTGCTTTTAAGATTACTCTTAAAACTATTAGCAGGCAAAACATTCATGAATACACTGCATTCCAGGAATTGAAAGGAATCTTTTTTTTCCCCAAATCTGCATCATCAAGATTTGCTGCAGAGCATGAAATTGAAGTGTTGGTCAGTAGGCTGATCATCTTTAAATACATGATATCGAGATAGTTCAGAGTGACTTATGTATGCACAAGTTCATTCTTCTATAAAAGAGATGTTATTAGACTGCTATTACAAGAGACCCAACTATAATCTAATTTTAACTGGAAACAGCCTGGGGAGACCTAAGCAAAAACTATAAATTAACGTTGACATAGATATTCCTACAGGGGTTATTTTCATCTTGAAGTAGTGTATTCAGTATACATAGAATGATATCATCAACCACTGAAATGCAGTCACATGTTATATTTCTGACATTAAGAACTGAGGCTTTTCTCTTCTTTTTCTGTCTAGCCAAAACTTTAAAAGAAATTTGAATATATAGACAATCATTATTCTGTTGTTTCCTTCATCACATATTAAGAACTATGAGAGCATTCTCTTCACTATTCAGCACTGCAAAAAGTCAGTCCTTCATTTTAATGAGGATTTAATGTAAAATTAAGGACTTACTTTTCTCCTGGTTCTCACGGGAGCAGGGTAGATAAATACTACTAATGATATAGAAATCTGTGCCTAAACCTACAGCAAACAAATGGGAGAATGATGATATTTAGCATTCACAGAGGGCTTCCAGACACTGAGAATTCTAGAATATAATTATACAGAGCTTTATTTCACCTGGTTTTTACAACTCACATTCACACTGAAGATGGCCAGTGCTATTGTATGATGGCAGAGGTGTTGCACTATCTGCCACCCTGGCCTCCCACACCACTTGAGCTAACATAATGCTAACTCAGATCCTGACAAGTGGAGTCCTTCCTTGGCTCCTTGCACTATCTCCTCTCTCATATTGACATAATATGAGAGAGCAAAAAACAATGCTGAGGTTCTAAAATGGACTATTTTTCTAGTAAGAGAGGGTTTTGGAACGAAGGTCTGGTTCTTTAAATTCATGGCTGAGTACAGATCCTGGACCAATTGGAGGCCCATGCTGTCAGGTTTCTCAGCTTGATACTGTTACTTTATCTGTCACTTATCTGTCTGTAAATAAATTTTGGAAAGCACAGTAATACATACTTTTTAGTGAAAAATATATGAAAAAACATTTTCAGACTTTGGTTAATATGTAGACTCTCTATGATTTGTTACCCATGATCAACAGAGTGAGAAAATACTCCCTTATCTAAAGTTACTTATTTCCTTAGCAATAAACTGGGTACAGTTCAGCTGGTAGCTGGTGATCAGAGATGTCTTAAAAGGTATTCTAACTATGTTGTTTCTCTTAGAATGGGAGGTATTCCAGCAAAAAGCCATAAAGGCGAAAAACTTCTTTTATTTATGGGTATTATTGATATTCTCCAGTCTTACAGGTAAGCTGAACTTCAACTTTCAATGAATTTTCACTAAGTTAAATATTTTGAAATTACTAAGAGAAGTAGAAGTTTTATAAAGCAGTTCTGATTTAGTTTTTTACATACTTAGGTTAATGAAGAAGCTGGAACATTCTTGGAAAGCTCTTGTTTATGATGGGGTAAGTAGATTTCATTATTTTTTTAAACTGCTGATATTTTAGCTGGGAGAGCTTTGACTCACATTGACCAGGAAAGAACTAGTTCTGGTAGTCTAACAATCACCCATATGCTGCTGCTGGAATCTACTCAATACATGCTCTGATTTTACTTGTTGAGCTTGCAAATAACAACTAATAGTATTAGCTTGTCCTTATAACTTACATAAGACTAGCCACTTAGCAGGACACTGATGAATCTATAAATGAAAAATATACAGAATTTGGAAAAAATAATTTCAAATGCTTGGACAATTTTGCAGCATATAGCTATATAATTCAGAACTCATAATTTCATAATTGAAATACCTAAGAAGGTCTTGAAGAATTAACCATTAAAAGAGAAAAAAATGTAATGATTCACTTGTTTTGACTATGCCTGAAATGTTCTTTGTTGACACCTTACTTGGGATTTACTTGTGGAAAATGTGACTGAGACCTTTTTCAATCTTGTAGGATACTGTTTCAGTTCACCGACCAAGTTTTTATGCAGACAGATTTTTAAAGTTTATGAATGCAAGAGTTTTCAAAAAAGTTCAAGGTAAGAAAGTAGTGACTTCTACTCTTTTAGATATTTTTATAATCAGAACTTTATAATGCTCCTGTCTTGGCAATAAAACAAGCCTTTCTTCAACATCATGTAGCACTTTTGTAGCTCCAATCAAGAAACGAAATTTCTGGCAATTGGGATTTAACTCTATTAGTAAAATTACAGATAATTATGTACTATATATTTCTATCACATCAGGGTTGTCTAAAGTTGGCTTCAGGTGACCACCTAGACACTCTATCATTCCCTCTCTTCAACTAGACAGGGCAAAAGTTAAAATAAAAGGTGGGTGGAGCCAAATAAGGACAGGGAGAGATCACTGACCAATTACTGTCCCAGGCAAAACTAACTCAACTTAGGGAAACTCAGGGAAATTAATTTAGCTTCTTACTAATTAAAAAAAAAAAGTTTAGAGACACCTTCATACAGGTGTCCTCCATCAAGAGTTCAGATCAAGTTTTATTTTCAGTACCATTTCTATCATTGGAAGTCATATGGGCCTTTGTTGCTCTGCATGTTGTCTGAAAACGATACCCCTTTTCTAAAGACCAATTGAGCCTGTGAACTCTGAGCCTGCCCATGAAAACCAGTGTTAAAGGCATGGCAGCAGAACAACAAACGTGATTATGTCTAAAGACATATGAAAGAACAGGGAAAACTGATAATGCAACAAGAAGCCAAAAGTGTAAGTGATAAGTATTTTGTGAAATTCTAAATAAGAAATAGAATAGGATTAACAGATGAAAGGAGAAGGCTGAGCATAACTATACTAAAACAATTAAGATATTTTACATATAATGAAGGAATCTTTAGAAAAGAAGAGAAAATTTGAATTAACCCAAAGTAGTGATTCCCTGTATACATGATATGTTATGGCAGCTTTTAAAGAAAGCCAAGTACAAAGTGTTATATCGGGGTTGGGACAACCCCAGGTACCAGCACAGGCTGGGGAATGAACAGATCAGAGCAGCCCTGGGGAGAGGGACTTGGGGGTTGCTGGTGGGTGAGAGGCTGTCGCAGCAATGAGCACTTACAGCCCAGAAAGCCAAACGTGTCCTGGGTTGCATCCAAAGCAGCAAGGGAGGAAAGGGATTCTGCCCCTCAGCTTTGCTCTGCTGAGACCCTACCTGGAGCCATGCATCCAGCTCTGGGGTCCCACCACAGGAAGGACATGGAGCTGTTGAAGAGAGTCCAGAGGGACACCAACATTATTAGAGGGATGGAACACCTCTCCTATGAAGTCAAACTAGGCAACTTGGGGATGTTCAGCCCAGAGAAGAGAAGTCTCTGGGGATATCTTGTAGCAGCCTTTCAGTACCTAAAGGGGGGGCTTACAAGAAGACTGGAGACGAACTTTTTTAAAGAGCATATAGTGAGAAGAGGGCTTTAAAATGAAGTGTAAATTTAGGTTAGATGTTAGGAAGAAACTCTTTACAAGTGAGGGCACTGCAACATGTTGCCCTGAGGAATTGTGGATGCCTCATCTATAGTTTCAATAGGGATCTGAGCAGCCTGCTCTAGTGGTGGGTGTCACTGGGCTTAGCAGGATTTGGAACTAGATGATTTTTAAGATCCCTTCCAACACATGCCATTTCTATGACAACTGCTGAGATGTGCTCAATGTATGTACAGGAAGGAAGGCTCAAGAAAAGACCTAATTAATAGACTGGCAAGGCAAAGATGAATGCTTGGGGTTTGATGAGGTCCAGGCTATTCTTTGGGGAAAAGCTGTTCTGATCATGTGAGCAATGAGGTTTTTTCCAACATTTCCACAAGTCATATAAAACCTTACAGTAAGACATAGAGATTAGATGTTTTAAATAATGTGCATACATAACTTGCTGCTTTACTACCATATTATTTTTTAAACCCATGGAGGAGATGCTGAAATTGCACCTTTTTTGTTTGTTTGTTTGTTTCTTCCTAGCAATCAAAGGGCTGGTTTTGCTTACCCTCTAGGAGAGTGTGTTTTCTGAGTTGAGGTAGTTTTTTTTAAAGCAGAGTCCTTGACAAATAAGTATACTTAATGGGCTAGCTTGTAGAGAAACTTGTACTTTTAAATGGATCTGAGCTAGCAGTTTCATAACCCTGCTCATGGGTTATGGAGTTTGGAGTTTGAGTGTCAAAATGTGGAAAGGACACTTGGCTCAAACACTACAGGAGTGTTGAGCATATGGATTGTCTTAAACTGATAGAAGGTATTTTGCAAATAGTTTTTGACCAGTCTTATGCTGGCCTCTTAATATTTTCATTGGTTATCTGAAGTGAGAAACGAGTCTGTGTGGAGAGAGAAAAAAATACAAACGCTAGAACTAAATGAGATTTAAGTAAACCAAAAATTACTACAAATGCTAGAATAAAATAACAATTTAAAGTGTTAAAAGTTAAAACCTTTGGAAAAGATTGATTAATAAGAAAATAGAAGAGTCTCAGGTAATGTGACAAAATGTGAAACAAAATTCAGCTTAAAGAGAAAGAAGTCTCCTGAGACCGAGTTCTCTTTAAATCTTATAATTTTGCCAAAGAACTGGTGGGAGTTCTGCTGTCTGAGACAATATTCAAAGGAACTACTCTGCATTGATAAAGAATAAAGGGTATCTACTCCTTGCTACTTTAAACTCCTGTTTGAAAAAACGTGTATGTTACATCAACATCTGAGTATTTTTTCCAAAATTCTTTCTAATTCTGACTGCTAGATTTGCTCCAGGACTAGACACAACCTGTTCTGTATTTGCAGCCTACAATTAAAGGACATCATGCCTAATTTTCTCTCTGATCCTAATTAATCTGTCTCATTTTTCCAGGCTATTAACCTGTCTAAGTATCCTACTCTTATTGATTTCCTCTGTATACAGAGCTGTTAATTTACTTTTATACAGATTAATGGTTCAAATGCATTATCATTCTTTCATAAAACAAAAAATTGAGAGTGTGCCTGCCTTCAGGAGCATTACTTCTAAGCTTTGAGTCAGACATTTCAGTTTAAACGCTTAAGCCCTGGTTTTTTTCCCTAGTGCACAGAATAACCATGCATAATTAACCACAAAAACTTAGTAAGTGGATTTGGCCTTGGGCAGAGGCTAGCTCAGCTAGTATCTACAAAATTATTTTTTTTAAATACTCTGGAACTATGTAACTGATTCTTTTCTTTAGTCTTTAGCCAAGTTTCTTGATGATTTAACTTTGTAGTAAAGCAATGAAGGAAGTGTTATAGTGCATCTGAAGTAACTTTGCAGCCAATGCATGGAGATCAGCAGCCAGCAGCTGAAAAACACTAAATGAAATAGCTGGCATCCTCTGGAGTAGAACTGCAAATGGAGGTCAGGGTTCAGTAGTAGTGGCAATGATCAGTTCTAGAGTTTGATTCAAATGCTTTTAAATAGGCAGGCTCTGTCAAGAATTATAAAAGAGTTGCTGACACCTGAGTGTGTAGGCCATCAAAATTTTGGAAATGTTTATTGTATCCAAAGAAAATGTTTGGCATGAATTTGAAGTGAAAATTCTGCAGTATCATTTCGCAGAAGTAGTTAAAAAAAAATCATAACCTCTCAGAATACTTCAAATGACTTTTCCATTTTCCTCTGGGGTTTATTTCTGAATCATTCTGTCTCTGTCTACATGGGTTGGTACTCCATAGGAGTTCGAACTTAGCAGTGTCACTGACTTGATTTATCATCCTATCATAAGCAGTAAGAAAAATACAAAAGTACTTCTCTTGCAGATAAAATAACAATACCTTTTGCTCTAGTCTTAATGTAATGTTTGTTAAGTAGGTTTCTGGAAATGTTCTTCATCTGTGTTCAAAACCTAGATTTTCTATATTACTTACTTTTCCATATGCTGTTAAAGATGTGCAGGGAGATAAGATGACAGCATTCAACACCTATGTTCATTTGGTAATGCAGCTTTAAAGCCTTCACCTTCAAAGAAACGGTGCAATTCCATCACAGCTCTAAAGGCAGCATCACAAGAAATAGTGTGTGCAGTTAGCCAGGAGTGGAAGGAGGAGAAGCATGGCATTCTTGCTGAAGGACAAAGTTATGCCAGCCTTGATGAAGAAGGTACTGTCTTTCAAATCAACAACGTAAAAATGTTTTTAAAAACTTTGTATAAGCTCTAGAAGTCCTGTAACTAGAATGCCCCCGGTATGGCTATCTCTCAAAATCAAAGTTATTCTTATGGAGAGAGTAGTTAATAATATTTGGCAAAATGTACCTTCAGGAGCAAGAGGAAATCAGAATTAAAGTTTGTATTACGATGTTAAGCTTTCCGATTTCAGGATATCTTAAAAAAATGTATTCAGCCCAGGTAGAAAATTAAGGTCATAGCTGATGCTATCCTTTTCACTGACCCCCTTTCAGAACTTTCCTGTAGCCATGATGAAAGCAGAACCAATTGCCTAATCCAATCTGATAAATGAGCCCTGGTAGCATGAGAATCGTCCCAGGACTGAGAAGAACTCATAACTCACACCTCTGCTTAATATTTGACCTTAGAATTGCTCTGTATTCTGCTAAATGTACTTGTTAGCAGCTGAAATTCACTCCATAATACAAAAGAGCGTGGGTATGGGCATATGAATACAATATGAATATGGGCATATCAATTCAAACATTAGAAGCTGATGAGGACACTATGGGACTCCGTATGAAGATTCCTGGGCTCAATTTGAAATGAAATGTGTTAACATTGTTCTTTATTTCTGCATATGCAGTACTAGGTTCACACCACCGGCCAGATCTAGTGCCAAGCACTCCGTCTCTGTTTGAAGCAGCTTCCTTGGCAACCACACTTTCTTCTTCTTCCTTGAATGTAGATGAGCACTGTCAACGTGACAAACCTACGCTCTATTCTAGCAGGTAAAGCCTGTAGACATTAGAGGATTCCCCACTGTTCTGCTAGAAGTTTAACACTGTGCTCAACAGAATATTTCGGCTCTGCAAAATAGCAGAAGGGACAAGTGTCTCTGTAACTCAGCCTTTAACCTTTCCAGTGAAGGAGGTGTGTCAAAAGCCTGTAGGATTTATCCTGTATTTGTTTGTAATTAAACATTATAATTTGGGATCATGAAAAAGACAGCATAAACATGGCAAAAAATGTCATATGAATTTTTCTTCATGTTCCAAAACTAAATTCAGTGTCTAAACTTTGCTTGGGCCTTAGTTGTACCATGAACCAATCTACATTAACGTCAGAGTAGGAAGTAGTTCTCATAACTTGGCTTTAACCTAAAACCTGCAGAAAATGGTGATGTGCTAGGAAAAGGAAAACTTGTTCTTTATTCTGAATATAGAGTGCTGAATGGTCCGCTTTAAATTCTTCCATAATAACCATTTTCTGAAATAAATTTCTGTGGAACTTCATCCATGGGTATGATTAGAGCCTGTCTGATTTTAATCCAGGAAGGATTAAAGTGGGAAAATCTTAAGAAAATGCTAGTGAGCTAGTGAGCTAGGCTGAATGTGACTGAAGTTGTGTTTGAATATATTTCAACTGTGTCTGTCCAATACCATGCTGAAGCCAGAAAGCGTTGCTGTGAGATTGTCTCTTACGTACCTGTATGCTCCCTTGAGCACCTGAAGTGTGCTGTGTTGTGTCTCCTTGCCTGCTTGCAGATCTCTTTACTGTAGACTGAGGCATTTCTTTGCCTGTTTTCATCAAGAAGGGTAGCCACTCAAGGATCTTAAATACTGTTTGGAATAATCTGGAGTCCTAAACTACTCAATGTATAAATTTGACAAATGCACTAATGTGCCGAGATGTAGATCTTTCCAGTAAATTGCATGCTGCCCAAAAAATCAAGTTATTTTAAAGGCAATATTGAGGCAGTAAGATTTTACCTCCTGTTAAATATCTGACAACTGTATTTACATAAAAGGTAAAATGACTTGCATTACTTGATAAAAGTACTTCCATTACAGCTTCCACTTCCATTAAGTTGAAATAAATCTCAGTGATGGGGCATCTTCCATATGTCTGATGGTTTGCTATAAAAATTTGAATGAGGCATCTTTTGGGGTATAATAAAGATGAAGTTTTAATTGCAGAACAAAAATGTTTCTACACAACCTTTAGGAAATAAAACTTCTGATG
The DNA here is from genome assembly GCA_025920805.1 of Petroica traversi. NCBI lineage: Eukaryota > Metazoa > Chordata > Aves > Passeriformes > Petroicidae > Petroica > Petroica traversi. The sequence goes on from JAHLSL010013749.1 coordinate 5,182,184, forward strand.
AATAAGCATTAGTAGAAATAGAGGTCATTCACTTCTACTTGTGTCAAAAGTTATCTATTTTCAATATTCATGATCTTTCACAAAGTTTTTTCTTTGATAGAAATAAAGTTATAGAGTACTGGAGTGTTTTGTTTGCTTTAAGCATCAAATAAAACTACAGAACTGCTTTGTATCAGCATCAGTCAGGAAAAGAGAATGGTGAAGTTGTCTGAGTAATGAGTTCACATTTAAAGTATTTCAGACCTTCTTTACTCTTTAAAAAAATTAACTGTAAAGAAAACCTATGAGTAATTCCATTGTATTTTACTGTTAAGATACCTCAACATAATTCTAAAATAAGTTTTTAGCAGGTCTACACTTTGATTGTGTATCTAGACTAATTTACTTTCCAGTTGTGATTCAGTCAATGAAATAACTTCTAAATCAGGACATGTTGCAGCTACGTGATTGGCCTGTTCCTCTCTTACAAAATTAGATTGTTTGTATTTGCAATCCAGGTATGGACTTCATCATTATAAAAGAGCACATTCTTTAACGCAGCAGACTTGGTACCAGCATTCACAGATGTGTGGTTCTCTCCACATCTTCTGGCAACATCTGCACTGTAGCCAAGAGATCTGCCATAGGGGCTTACCAACTAACATCTTTGCTGGTCTAGAAGTGTCCTCTTCAGCTAGGGCCTGGTGGCAGTTTTTAATTCTCATTAAGTAGTGGTGTGTGTCCCAATCTCAGTATGTATACTTCATGAGGATTAGCTTCCCTGTCATAGCTAGCGGCATTCTCTTAGGAGTAAAGAAAGCTGCTAAGCATGCTCAGTATTGAACGAATTTCTGTAAGATTCTGGGCACCTGCTGTTTTGTACCCACTTCTTTTGGCATCAGTTCAGGGAGGTCATTCCTTCTACTTGGCACTAAATAATAGATGCATCTGAAGTTTTACTTATGTTTTTATGATTCATGGAAGGAACTTCAATCCTCTCATTAAAAAAGCTAGCAGGAAAGTAAACCCCATGCTACAAAGATGCACTCAATTGTAGATATCTGAGGTTTTTTCTTGCCAGAGTTCTTCTTCTGAATATTAGAAAATTTTGTGATGCAGGACTCATCATTTTAACATTTTTCTCTGATAAACAAAAAGTTTGGAGCAGTCTTTGAAACAAAGTTTGAATCAAAGATTTGTTTACAAATGTCAGCCTGCTTTCAGTCTTTAAATATGTAATTGACTATGACATTCTGCTTTGTTATTTAATAGGATAGTTTGACATCTTGTTCATTAGGCTTTTTCCTTGTTCTTCAAAGTAACATAACACAAAGTAGAGCGAACATGAATTTGCACATAACCTGTCAGAAAATTCAGGTTTAAGGTAATAAAGGGGGATAATCCTGTGTGTGTAGTAATAAAGTGATATTTGTACAGGTCCTTGACTCTTACTAATGAGCACTTAATACTACTTAGAAAACAGATGGCGTTATTTTCCTCATTTAAAAGAGAACAGTAATATTTTTGGATACCTTGAAGTACACAGAATATTTTCTATTTCGGTTGGGTTTTTTGTTCAGAATTACACTTTGTTTCTGCTATCCAATGAATACTTCCCCAAGGAGAGGCAAATCGCTTATAACATAAGAAGGGCTATCAGCACCATGTCTCCTGGAAAGTGCTTGGCATTTGTGGTAGAAAGGGAGAAACTGCTGCTGCTGAGGATAAGCAGACAGAGGTGACTTGCTGAGGTGGAGCCAGCTCCTGAAGCTGTGTATTGTGAGCAGGGCTATTGTAAAGCTGGCTTGGTATAGATTAAAACTAGCATAACTAATTGGTAGATAATGCAGAGAAGTGTTTGGGGACTTGTAATTAAAATGAAAAAGAGAGACTGATTAGCACTCATAAACACAGAGCTTATTAGGAATGTTTTTTCCAGGCTGCAAGCTGATTATTTTCGCTAAGTCATTCCTCAGTTGTTGAAAAAGTAAAGGAAACCCGAGGTGCTAACCCAACAGTGTGAAAAATTAGTATAAATGAAAAAATAGTGGAGAGGGGGAAATGGCCGTATTTTTCAGCACAAAAAGAACTGGACCTAAAAAAACAGAAGGAAAAAGAAAAAAAAGACAATAATGGCATATGTTATTCAGCAAATGTAGGCTTCCTTGTTTGTCAGAAGACAGCTGGTTTCTGTTCCGTTAAGCATTTTTTCAGTCAAGTGGTTTTGTCATAAGCAATGTCAAGTGTTCCTTTATAAGTACAGAATTGGCAATCTATAGCTTCTATTAAAATTTTCAAATATTTTCCATTTCTCAAGTAGATTTATATTTGGTGCAGAGATATTTTAGTATCTAAAGGGTCTGTTTTCCACTAGAAAATGTAATTTTTAGTCCAAACCCACTTCTTTGTGAGGGTTTATTTGTTTTATCTTAGGAAATGTAATACTTACATATTCTACTAAGGATTTTTTTTTTATAGCAGAAGTGATAACAGACTTTTTTCCCTTCCAGGAAAAAGTTTTTTATTAAGTACTGATGAATTAAATTAAAGATGAGAAATCTGAATGCTGTAAGCACTGTGACTCTTGTCTCACTTGACGTTGCTTTTAGAATTGCAAAGAGCTGAAGGAGGTCAATGCCTTTACAGGTGCTTGTGGAAATGTTTGAAACTTGTTTTAAAGTATTTTCAAATATTTCCCAGTGTAGATGTTTTAAATTCATGTTTTAATTATTTCAAGAATACAGAAAGTATTTTTCCAATGTATTTTTCAGCATATCTCATGGGACTCTCCAATCCCAAACCCAAACAAAATCCCATTATGCATAAAGGGGTGCTTCAGTTCCCTCTTTAGAGCAATGCCCAAATACTGTAGGCTGTATAAGGAGGACTACTGAATTCTTCTGATGCACCTGAGCCTAAGGGAAATGATCTATATGAAATCTAATTCTTCTTTCTCTTTAGGCATTCTATGCCTCATTTCTGTAAGTTATATATGTAGTTTTGACTTCTGCCTTCTCTTTCTTCTTCCTTCTTATCTGTATATTTTTCAGGGGTTTTTTTGTCTTACCTTTGTGTTGCTGTTTCCTGGTGGAGACCACTTTATATTTTGGAAGGCTTTGAGGGATTGTGGTCTTTTTTCCTTTATACAGTCAAGCTTCCTGAAGCATCCAGACTTTGAAATGCTGTTCTGCTGATTTTTCCAGTGACAGGGATTTATAGGTATTGGATTTTCTGTTGAAAGGAATATTAAGCATACCTTTCGCCAGTCTGGTGTTCTATATAAACAAATTTTTGTGTTAAATTTAAATGTTCTGTATGTCCATTGACTACTCTTAGCTTCTGAAGCTTAGACAACTTCATCTGAATCTCATTCAAAGCGGATTAAATTCATGCATGCTTCATGATAAAAAGCAGTTGGGTGGAAGAAAAATACTTGAATGCTTAAATGCTAAGAACAGATGCACTGAGACACTGGGGGTATCCCCATGGGAAAGAAGATTTGACTATGATTGAAGCAACATGTAATTGTGGCTTAAAGAAAAACAAAGTGTTCCCAGTTCTCTAGTAATAGAATTATTTTTGCTTTTCTTAATTAAGAACCAAGATCAAATAGAATGTTTAAACCAGAGGAGGCCAACAGCATAATTGAGCATGCTCCTTGTGGCTGGTCATTACTGAATGACAGAAAGTACCTGTAAAAGTGGGGCTCTTTTCCTTTTTTTTTGCTTGGCTTTTCTTTTTCAACCTAAGAATTAAGGATGAGAACTCAGTGCATTTTTGAAATTGTGTTAAAACTCTGTTCCTCTGATTTGTTCTTTCTGAAACTTTATGTGGTGATTTCACTTGTTCTCTCCAGTGCCACTCCCAATTTGTCTTTGCCTTATCAGCCTCATTATAACCCCTTTGCATTAAAACTGGCAATAAGTGCAGCTATGATTATGCTATTGAAGAAATCTGAACTTCAGTTACCAACTGCTGACAGCATGTGTACTGCTGTTAAGAGATTAATTACAAGATTTTTGTTCACTGCTCAAAAGAATTCAAATTATACATATGAGGATAGTGCTAAGTTAATGGGACCTGGGTCATTTTAGTGCAAGAGAAATAGTCTGGCTTTTGAAAAGATGTCCAGTGCATTATAAAATAAAGGGAACATTGTAAAGTGGTGAATGTAAATCTCTATTCCAGTATGACACTGATTCATTATTTTGTTGAGCATCTGAATCTCAACTTTATATGGATGTTTTCATTTCTGCATGTTGAACTTTGCATGCTGGATTTGCCCTTTCTGAAGTTCTACCCCATCTGAAATATACTTAAAGTAGTGCAAAGGGAGGGGCAAATTAGTCATATCTGGTCTGATGGCTGTAACCATGTTTCCATATCAAGTTATAACTCAGGATTTTTCTTTTTACCATGCCTGTAAATAGGTAAGAACTTTTAAAATATGTCTCTGCACAACTGACAGTTGAGTTTTCAGGGCAGCCTGGAACCTAATTTCTGGCAGGCTAGTAAGGACATGGAATAAAGGACATCTGACTCCATTAAAACACCTTTGAGAGTTTCAGCTTTGCAGACAAAGTGTGCTACAAAATGAGATGAAGATGCATTTGAAATTTCACATTATTTTTGTAAGGCAGAGAAGAAAAACCCAATCAATTAATAAAGAAAAAAGAATGCACCTACTCTGTAAACGTCACTTCCTTGCATAGGTGTACTAATTACAATACACTCTCCCACTTTTCCTTCTGAATTTTTGGCTACTAGTGATCTGGGTCTGCATGGAAAAGTCCAATGTTACTAATGTTACAATGTGCCTAATTGCTTACTTTTTTTTCCCTATTTTGAATTGTGAAATGCTGCCAAAATTTACACCACGTATAACGTGGAAGTAATATATTTTGAGATTAATAAAATTATGTGGTATTTGCTGAGACATGGTTGCATTCATTAAATAAATATTTAAGTTCAGGAATAGCGTTATTTTCTGATAAAATTTTAGTAAATGCAGAAATAAAATCTGAGATTTCAGTACAATTAGTCAAATATGAGCTTCCAATTATCTAGCCATTGCCACTACATCTATAGTTATTTATATTCCTTTTTGTTCCAAGTATTTGAAGATTTTTATGTTTAATAGAGAAATTTACTTTTCAATTTTCAGCTATGACTGAGCTCTTTGTAACTTGGACTTTTGGTTGATTGTACTCTCCCTTCTCTTTGCAGTAAAGGGTTACCTTCAAGTTCAACATTCACTTTGGGAGATAGTGCCATCTATTTGACTTCAGAACAGAGCACATTGGAAATGGAAAATGATAATGCTTCAGTTTTGGATGTCTACTTGGTAAGTTGTCAAACTGTTTCTGATTGCTTTTTCACTTGTAATTGCTTTGACTCAGGCTCAGTAAATGACTAAAATACCTGCTTAACTTCAAGATCCTGAGGTTTATTCAAGTATTTTTTTGTATGAAACATGCATAAGTTTGCATAAGTATGATTTGCTGAAGCAAATTCCCAAAGTATTTATATGCCTATTAACTATTGTATGTTAATAGAAGTATACCAAAACACCTTTTCAGTTGTTCTCTAACGGTAGGAGGTATTTTCTGTTGTTTTTCATTGGAGGAAAAAAACAAAACCCAAAACAAGAACAACAAAATCTTTCCTCTTCATGTAGAATACTCCACAATGTAGAAATTAAATTTCTCAGAGTGGAAAGTTCTATGTTTATGTCACTGATTTTGAAGGCAGTGAAGTAGAGCTCAGTGTCAAGTACATTAATGGCCCCATTTTCTGCTTGGAAGGGTTGTCCAGTTGTGATGGCTGATTAAAAATGTATCTTTTCTTTGCTCTTTCAGTTCCTAGCGAGCAGTTTATGTGACTGCTGAAAGATAAGCGCAAGTCTATCTTTTGTTGTCTTCATATCACCTATGTTTCAAATGTTCTCTTGGTACCCACAGCTCACATTCCACAGACATAAAGGCAGTAGGCACCCAGTTCCAGTTGAGAGAAGTTTTGTGCACCTAATTTTTTTAGGCTGTTCTGACATTGTCAGTTAAAATGCAGGAGGTAGGTATGTTAAGCTTGGCATTTTTTTCCAAAGGCTTGTTTTCATAAATCATAAGCAATAGTGACATTATTCTAGTAATATCTTCCCTTGACTTTCATGGCAAGAATTGTACCTGAGATGATGAAATCAAAACAGGGAAGTCTGTTCATGTTTCTAATAAATGTTTCACAGAGACATAGTTGTTTCCTTTCTAGATAAAGTTTATTGCTTTCTTTATTTTTCTTATCCCTAGAGTTACCTGATTTTTGTCTTAGGAAATCCATAATATCTTAGAATCATAAAACAGCTCAGGTTGATGGGGCTCAAACAGATTATCCAGTCGAACTTTTTGCAGAAATGGGAGCCGAGATAAGATTATCTAGCCCTTTTCCACCACAGCTTAAAAACCTTCGGCAATGGGAACTCTGCCACATCCCTGCAGAAGTTATTCCAATCATTGATTATCTGTCCAGAAAAAAAATTTTCTTGTGTTGAGATAAAGCATGTTTGTGTACGATCTTACATTGAGATGAAATATCGATCACATTCTCTTCTTATGTCAGCTGTGCCACTGATGTTTTTTTACCTTCTTATTAGCAAGCAACGCTTGAGTATGTATAGTACCCAGTTAATAGCAACTAATTTAATAGTCCAGCACACTCAGGGGAGTTGTGCCTCCACTGACACAAAACAGTAGCGAGTTCCAGTGGCCAATTAGATGCAGAATTGAGTTAGTTAACTGTGACCTCAAGTAGCCCATTAAATCAATCTGCTCCGTAGGCCTTGTGTTAATTTAGCTCATTGCTAATATAATGTTGACCTGAATCATCCGTTCAACAAAGAGTGACTCGGAAATCCTAAAATGTTATGGAAAGTTGACAAACAACTAATCACACACAACCTCACCTTACTAGCAGATTAGCTGACTTAATGAATAATGTTTTTAACTAACTAACTTGGGAGTAGGATCCAGAGCTGTGACACCTGAACGCTCATAAGAAAAGCATGGATGAGCATATAGGTGTGCCAGGGGAATGCTTCCCACCACTTTCAAAAGGAAGAATCCTAAGCCAAATCACCTCAAGAACTTGTATATCAAAGCATGAATTCTAGACAAGAAGAAGAGGAACTGCAGATCCATGCCTAGTCTGAGAGTTACAATGTGAAAGAGTCACAGAAGCTTGGTGGGAAGACTCACATGACTGGAAGATCACAATAGATGTCTACAAACTCTTTTGCAATGATAGGAAGAGGAGGTGGAGCTGCACTTCATACAAAAGAAATATGGGTGTGTGAAGGTAAGCTATGGAGACCACAAAATGTCTATCACGTGTCTTAGGACATGGATTAGATGTTTCACCATCAAGGAAGATCTTCTTTTATGTGTATGTTCCTGGCCTACAAACCACGATGATGAGGCTGATAAGAACTTATTCTGGCTCTTGAAGCAGTACTGAGCCAAAAGAACCTGGTTGTCATGGGGGACTTCAATTACCCGAGCATTTGTTGGGAGAACAGTACAGCAGTGCACAAGTTGTCCATGAGATTCTTGGAATACATGAAGACTTGCATCCTGCTAAATGTGCTGGTCTCGTTGACTATGCATGTTGCTAGATTTGCTGGTCACAAATTGAAAAGACAACTTCAAATGATAGCCTTGAATGCAGCAATCACAACATTGTGGGTTTAAGATCCTACTGAGCATACCGAAGACCAGTATTAGGACAAAGGCCCTAGGTTTTTCATAAGACAGCTTTGGTATACTCAGAATCCAGATGCAAGTGATTTGATAGGAAGCATGTGTGGAAAGCAATGCAGCGTGTGAGTACCGGGAGTTTTTGCATAACATCCTGATGGAAGAAAAATAACAGTCCACTGCCTAAAAAGTGAAAGGAAGAAGATAGAACAAGTGATTACCTAGGCTTAACAATGAGGTTTTGAGTGCTGTTAGAAGCAAAAAGGAAGCATATCCTCTACAGAAAGGTGATCAGGTACCCACTGGGGACTCCAAGATCCTTGCTAGGGTTTGCAGGGTTGCATCCATGAAGGTCAAGGCTCATCTGGAACTGGAACTGGCCAGAGATAGCAAGAAGAAATGATTGAACAAATAAATAAGCAGTTAAGCAGAAGCCCAGGGAAGACACAGGTCCATTACTAGACCACGCAGGGAAAAAAAGTCACAGATAATGCTGGCAAGACAGAGGTTCTCAATACCTCCTTTCTGTCCTCTTCACCAGTGAGGCCAGACTATAGCTCCCAGGATTAAGTAGCTACAACAACACACGTTGACCCACCAGTAGTGGTCTGCAAGTGTTCAATCCACATAAATCCAAGGTCCTGGACGAAATACACCCCAGGGTGTCAGCAGAAGTGGCAGACATTGTTGCAGGGTCACTTTTGAAAATTCATGGCAATTAAGGACATTCCTGATGATTGGAAGAGGGCAGATCTCATAACTGTCTATAAGAATGGCCCAAAAGAGGACCCAGTATCCTTACTGTAGTCCCTGGGAAAGTGGCAGAATAAGACTCCCACAAACTATAACCAACTAAATGAAGCAAGTGACTGGTAAAATCCAGCACAGATTTATCAAATGCAAATCATGCCAGGCTAACCTGATGACTTTTCTAAAACAAATTTCCATCTTCAGTCAATACGGAGAAAGCAGTGGATGTTGCTTGCCTGGACTTTAGTAAAGCATTTGACATGTGCTATGTCCCCCACAGCCTCCTCCTAGACAAATATCAAATCAAGACTGGATGGGGGTAGCCTGTGAGATGGGCAGAAATCATCTCACAGGTGATCAACGTGCTTTACTGAGGCTGGCAGCCTGTCTCAAGTGGGGCCCCCCAGGGATCAGCACTGAGCTCCACGTTGTAACACCTCCATGAATGATCTGGCTGACGGGACCAAAAACACCCTCACCACGTTTGCTGTGTCATTAACTGGGTGTTGATGGGGACATGTTGGCAGGGAAAGCCACCTTTCAGAGATGTGAACAGGCTGGAAGACTGGAACACAAGAACTGTGTGAAGTCCCACCAGGAGATGTGCAGAGCCCCACACCTGGGAGGACACAACCCAAGAGCCCAGCCAGGCTACAACCCATGAGCTGTGGAAGAGCCTTGCCAATAGGAGCCCGGGGCTCCCAGCAGACACCACACAGACAGCAGGGCAGCAGTGCTGTGCTGCAGCTGCTGAGGCAAAGCAGATCCTGAGCTGCACCCATGGGGCACTGCTAACAGAGAGACATGTGATCATCCCACTTCACCAGCACTTGTCAGACTGCACATGCAGTAGTGTGGCCAGTTCTGGCCCCCACAGCTCCAAAACAGATGTGGACTGAAGAGGAGTCAAAGGAGTGCCATAAAGATGGTCAAGAATGGGGAGAACCTGACATTTGTGAAAGACTGTAATAGTTAGGTCTCTTCACAGAATTTTCAGGAGGGACCTCGACATAAGCATGCTAAAGATAGGATTGAGACACTCCTCTAGGGCCAGTGGATACAAGTTGTAGTGAGGAAAGTTTCCTCTCTATGTAAGAAATAACTGTTTTTACAATGAGAATGATTCAAGGAGAATGATTTACAATGAGCATGATTTTATAACGATGAATGATTCACTGGAACAACCTGCCCAGTGATGTGGTAAAGCCCTCATCACTTCAAGATGCAGCTGGACAGTGATGCCCGATAATCTCATCCAGGCTCCCTTTCCTGCAAAAGGTTGAATTACATGGCCTCTTATGGTCCCTTCAGCCTGGGCTGTTCTGTGGTTCTCTTGGCCCCACTGAAACAGTGAAACCATTTCTTCTTAATAGCTTTTGAATTTAGCTTATAAAGAAACACTCCTATTTAATAATAATATTGCTTAGCACTGTGAAGTACTTGTTAGGTTTGAAGTCTGTATGGTTGGAGGGTGGAATGCTCTGAAAATCTAGTGGCAGGCACAAGTAACTTTGTAAAACTGTCTGTATGAGTTTCAAGTGTGATGGCCATCTTTTTAGTTAGTTTTCAGTTTGTAGAACATTAATATTACCTCTTGGAGACTGCAGTAAGTATATGTGTATACCACTGATGAATATAAATAGAAAAATAAATAAAACTCAACTTTGGTTGTCATACAAATACCCAGTGTTTATTCCCCTGAGAAAAGAAAAAAATGGGTCTTAAGTGACCGGAACTAGCAGCAGGCCTTTCTCTGCCCCCTAAAGAAAAACAAATTCAAAATTCAGTGACCAGTGTAATAGCACACATCTGAAATGTCTAAGTATGCAACAGCTGATAGCTTCAAGGAAATTGGATACCATAGCTAAGCATGTTACTTCTTAGGCAAACTCATTTTGAGAAGTTACTTACCCCTGCCTTCTCTCTCATGTCCCACACCCTGTACTGATGCCTACTTAACAGATTGTTACAGGAGTAACTTAATCATGTGTACCCTGTATGCATCCTGAGGTGTCTGTGGAAGAAACAGGAATAGGATGCCTGCTAATCTGTTACTTCCTGATGCCCCACAATATACTTCAGTGTATCTAGAAGCAACTAGCCTGTGGCTGGGAAAACCTCATGTTACTGACTTCAGAAGGCAATTTTGTTTTTATAAAGGCACATGTGAAGGAAAAGATGCATGGTTTTGAGAACACTAGGAATAGGCTAGTCATTTTTAAAGTACATCTCAAAAATAAAGCAAATCAATTACGTCTGCATTAGCTGATCTAAACCTCAGCTGGAAAGGTTACAAGATGTACTTTTAGAAGGGCAAAATGCAAGGAGAAAAATGTAGTTTTAAATGGCATTCTCAGATTTTCCTTTAACCCTGTGATTAATAGTCTTTGTCTGCATTTCTACCATGAGGCAAGCTGCTGTTGTCTTGCCCACTATATATTTTAATGAAAAATACCTTAACTTGCTTAATTTCAGGCACCATTAATCTTTTGATATCTTTGCTTCCTGTTTTGAAATGCTAAACTTTTTGAACAAATTTTAGTCCACTATTAAATTAAGAGCTATGAATTTTTGGTCCCATGCATGGAAAAAAAAGTTGTCATAAAATAAAAATGTTAATTTACTATAAAGAGCAGCTTTAAAAATGGTATTTTTGAACACTTTTGTGTGGAAATGCCAATAGTCAAGTAAGGTGAGGTGGATCAGAGGTTGTAAGAAAAAAAATATCCTCTTAAAGGAAAGAGTATTGGGTTTAGGGTGTTACATGCAAACTCACTCTGCGCTGCTGATGTCAAAACTGAGAATGTACCTGGTAACAAGAAGAACTTCTGTTCCAGGACACAAGTAGCGAGACATCTTGGGTTCACAACTGAATGCTGGCCTGGGCCTGTAATTCCATAATTCTGAAAAAAAAACAAGTTCAAACTAGCATTTTGTTGACCTGCTACACTAAGAAGGACTGTTAGGTACATTCTCAAATCAAGTTTACTTTTAAGTTACATTGGTGTGTCTTCTCATAAACCTTTTAACCCATATAATAACTTAAGAAATCTAGCTTTTTTGACTAGAATATGATTAAGCATCATCTGCAATGAGCAGTAGGTATAAGACAATCTCTAAATAATTTCCAATTATTCCTGTAACATAGTTACAATGCTGATTGATTCATACAAATAATTTTATTTATTAATTAAACAGAAGGAATAAATAATAATAAATCATAATAAATAAATAAAATACAGAAGATCTAAAAAACTTGTAAACTTGAAATGTTTTTCTGCATAATTTTAAACATTCAAAGCTTCTTCCTTTTATGACTGCATAATACAATGACAGATTAGACAGTTTGAAACAAATGATTCCGAAGTAAACAGGTTTCTTGTATATAAGCTGGAAACAAAAAAGGTAACACTCTTCAATTTAGCACTTTCATGTAGAAATCCACATAACAGTATTTCCTTCTTCCTCTGTAAATAAATTTTATCTGCTTTTAAAATTTCCTTGAAGGCTTATTTATTGCTGTCAGTTCAGGCATTGTCAGCAAATGCTGTTGAACACAGCAGCGTCTCAGTGTTCTATTGAATTTGATTAGTAAAAAATATAAGTCCAGTCTCACAAAAGTTCCTTAACAGTGATCTATGATCCTTAGTCCAGCATCACTATGGAGTGCCTTAAAAGTGATAATTCTGCTTAGAAAGTAAGGAATAACTTAAAAGTCACCTTACTCCTTCTGTTCTGCAATGATGTCTCAAATTGTTTGATTGAGCTTTCTGTAGCTAAAAAACCAAAATGTGCAATAATAAATTAACCTACTGTGTTTTCTTAGCCTTCCCATGATTTTTTTTTATAAAGACAGCTGATATACTGTTCTACAATATCAGTAAATCAGAGTAGTAAGGCTTAGGTATTTAATTGATTTACTTCAAGTAGGCTTGATTTCCCTTACACTTCCAACAGAAAAAGAACATGCATGTAAATAGCAGTGACAAACTTTTAAGTTTGTTCCAGTTTTATGCTGTATATGTTAAGTCATCTGGTGGTAAATATAGGATTTAAATAAATAACTATATGTCCTGTCTATAGGATTTCATTAATTACTTTTTTTTTTTTGCTTACAGAATACTTCTGTATATTTAACTACAATATCAAATTCTTGGGTAGTACAGAAGTTTTCACTTGGAAATACAGCATTGCCTCCAGATGTTACAGGAAAGGTTCATAAAATTTATATACAATGTAAAAGTCACTGCTACTGAAGATATGGATTGATAACGGCTTCAGTAAAATCAAATAATAGAATAACTGTAGTGATGAGCAAGCCCATTGTATCTAGAGCCTGATTAGTGTAGCTATGATTTGTGTCAGATAAATTGCATAGATTATACTATTACATTTAAAATTACTTATGGTGTGGTTTATTTCCAAATGCCAATTTTATTATAGGATTTTGAAGTCTTAAAATAATGTTGAATATTAATTTTCTATTTCAAAGCTGCTGTAGATGCATATGTAAGAAGATTTACAAATACTGGTCTATAAAATGCCTGTTTAGAAACTGTCAAAGCTTTCTCACTCTTCTTACTTTTCAGTACTCCTTTTCTTCTATACTCTCTCCCATAATTTCAATTACATTCTAATCATGTTGTAGTTTTCTTCAGGGTGCTGTTGTGGAGTAATAATAAGTACAGCTGAAATGAAAGCAATTCCTAGGCAGAATACATGTAAAAACAAGCTAAAAGTTGTGCAGTCACACTACACAGCATACCTCAAATTTTGATATTTCTCTTTTTATAGAAGCTTCAGTTTCTCTGCCTCGCTATTTCCTCTAAAGACACTTCCTCCTCACATTTCCTGGCAGAAAAACACAGTAGACTGAACCTGAAATCTGGGATTATGAGAAAGGAATTAAGACCTCCTCACTTACAGGCATCCTTTGCCCTGAGAGCATAATAATCCTTAAAATGTTATGTGCACATGCTAGAACCAATCAAGCACTATGCTCAAAATAGAACATGTTTAAGGCTGAAATGGGCAAACCAACTTGTTTCATGCAGTATGGTCAACTGCTCCTTTACTATGTTGTTCTCTGTGTTTTCCCTGTATCCATCCATGCGTGATCCCAAAAAGCAGAGGCAAAAAAAGGCCTATGTCTCCCATAAAACTGAAACCTGGCTGGAGGTGAAAAACAAAGGAGCACTTGAACATAGTTTGGCAAAGGTGTTCTTGCAGAAGAAACATTACGTAAGAAGGAACATTTTAGTCACCTATCCTTGAAAATCAGATACACGAATTAGGTGCTTGATTAGATTAAATAGGTACCAATTCAGATTACAAGCAATACGTTGCCTGAGGAAGCCAAGTGCTAAAATGCCAGCATGTATTATCACAGAACTACATGTTCTCATGCCTGGGGCTTTTAAAACACCATAAGAGGAAATCAATCTGCTCAAAAACATAGCCATGGAAAGAGAACTGGAGCACAAAAATGCTCCAAGACAAAAAACCTCATGTAGGCTCAAACATTTTAAATCCATTATACACACAGTGTGAGACATCTCAAGCAGCGATTATAGGAATGAATCCTGTAATGTCATTTGTGCATTATTTATCATTTTGGACTAAAGTGCTACAGCCAAAAAAGAGGTTTCCTTTATCTATAATCAATGTAACCCCACAAGTTGTGCAGTGGATACAATGTTGCCTAGAGGATCACATCCTGCACCTTGAAAAAGATGGCTTTCTTTTCAGAATAATACAGTACTGGACTGAACCTGACATAAATATGACCATCTGAAAATCTCATCTTCTTAAAATGGCATTAGTACCAGAAACGGTATTTCTGTGATTGACTCATACAGTTATCAGTTGCTACAAGTTATTGTCAGGTCCATTTTCTCCAACTCTGTTATGCAAATTTTACTGGAATTTTTCACTGAAATGCTTTGGAAATATCAGAGGAAAGGGAACAAGAAAAGCTAGGCATGGTTCCATTGCATAATTAGTGGAATACCATAAAACCATGTTTCAGCAATACTGATAGCTGCCTTAGTGGAAAGCAGTAGTAAGTCCAGAGTCAGAAGCTGTGCTGAGTGGTACTGTATTCGTCAGAAATGGATCTATAGTCATTCATACAGCTTCCAGACAGAAACAAGATGGTGCTAATTAAAAATCTGATTAATTTTTCTTGCTTCATATAACAATATTTTGTTACTAGCATTTTTCAACTTTTTTTTCCAAACTGATTCTAAAAGAAAAAATGATTAATTAAAAGTCTTAGTTTGTTTTACATCATATTGATTTTATGATACCACTTTCTTTACTTTTACTCATCCAACAGCTTCACTTCACATACTAAATGGTTCTGTATTTTCTCAGTACTTTACTGCCTTAGTGCATTCAGGTGCTAATACAACAGCTGACTTCACTTGTCAGACCACAGTTCCTGAGAGAGAGAGAGAGAACAGCCCCTGAGAAACTGGCACAGTGCTCAATGGCATCAGTGATTATGAACACCCCAATGCTGGTGCACAGTACAGCAGGATGTTTAAAGGTTGTCATAGGGCAGTATTGAAGAATCGTTGCTCAAGGTTCAAGGGCTAGTGCTAGAAATCATAACAAAAATATCGATTTAAATCTGCATACTTAGATTTAGATTAACCTAGGTGACCTGTCTGAGATAAACTTAAGAAATGCCTTCAGAGTTTTTCTTTTCACCATCAAGATCAGACTCTTGTCTAACTATTTAAAGGTTAGTTAAGTGCTTATATCAAAAAGCACGATGTAAAGGTGACCTTAAAAGTCTGCTTAATAAATGGAACCTTACATCTTTGTAATGTTTTTTAATAAGGTTTTAGAGTTTAGATTCCCTTGTCTTGATTTTGATTCTTGCTCCATTTTGAATATATTAGCTGAGATGCATTCAATTTACTGAAATATATTCTTCAGTTGTCAGTTTATCCTTTGTTTGAGTTGTAATAATAAGATGTTCAGCAAAGAACTGTTTCTTTTAAATTCATCTCTAACTCTACAGGGATGCCAAGAAGTGACCCACTATTTCTATTGCATGACAGTAGTGTAAAAAACTCTAATCTGTTAACATTATTAACTTTTTTTTTTTATGAAGTAGAATGTTTGCTGCAACATTGACTAGAATATTAATTGTCCCTGAAAGGTTTTTGATAGGTGTGATTTTTCATCTAGGGAAAGAGTATAATGCAGAGCTGACAGCACTTTTATTCATGACGTATGAAGACTGCCACTTTTAAGTAGTAAATGCCACAGTTCTGCAAGATAAAAATAAGCTGTTGTGAATTTCTGAGTGCTCTAAGATTGTTGTCTTCCCTGACATCCAGAGTGTTCAGCATTTTGCAGTAGCAAGTAGTTCTAGTTCATGTAATGCAAGTGGGCTGCAACACCTGCAAAACCCATTGGGGTTAGCTATTGTACAAGAAAAGAGACCCAATGCTTTTGATTAGGAGTCAAGGTCATAAGAGAATCACTGCAAAATTGTACTGCAGCCTATTTTGGGGAAGAAAGATGTTACATGTTTCTAATTCTGTGAGAAAACAAGTAAAAACAACTCTTAACTTGTCATTTCTGTATTTCCAGTAACAAAGAATACATGAAGACTAAAACTAAGAGAAGTGACCATGGTTAATGAAGAGCACTTTCTGCACTCATTTAAGAAGGGGGGATATTCTGAGCCTAATAGACCAAGAGAAATAATCAACGAAATTTATTCTAAGAAGTGTCAGGATCTTTGAACCGTAGAAAGGATTGATGGACTTGACAAAAATGACATGAAACATTCCACACTCTGCTGTCATCTGCTGTTGCTTGCTCAACTGTGAAGAGCTGTGTATTCAGGCTGCTTTCCACAATATTGCCAATCACCTTTTTTGGACTTCGAAGTGATATTTTCTTACCAGCTCTCTAGTGGTTTCATTTGCATGCATTCTGTAACTATGCGCAAGCAAAATCTATTTCCTGCTTTACCTATTTTAAGATAAACACAGTGGTGAATAAAATCAATTTCATTTTTTTTGAACCCCTCAGTCCTAATCGCTCAGATTCACATCAATGGAAATTGGAACTGATGTTGTTCGAGGGTTAGGGTAAATTTCTGCACATACCATATGAAAATGAGCCTCTAAAGATACTTTCACTGTCAGTAAAAAGGAGATAAAAATGTTATTTATAACATGGCCTTATGTCGTGTACATATATTGTCCTTGAAATATTTTTGATTTTGCTTTATTTCTTGTAAAAGAGAAATTCTATAATTTATTTAGAAAATACTGCTGTAAACTATAGTTTTGTTGATGAATAAAAGATTTTATTCTAAAGACTACCACAGCTGTCATCCTGCTATTGATCTATACTGGACTTAATTTTTCTTGCATTTCTCTACCTTCATGAGACAACCTTAAGAGGCCTTTTTAGATATGATAAATGTGGCATCTGTCTTTACCAGCTCTAAAATGAAAAGGGGAATCTTGAAATTGAGCAAGAAAGCCAAAGGAACATACTGAACAGGCAGTGCTTTATAAAACCATTTTGAGTTTTTCAGTATGGGCAATCATTTTAGGGTAACTACAGAAACCATTTTGGTCTCCTAATTTCCCAAGTAACAGGGAGATAATCCAAATGCCAATGATGATCAGTTCACGATTTCATGCTTTGATGCAATGATGTATTTAAAACATTGCACAGGTGTCACTCAAAAAGCAACCAAAGTTATTAGTAATAATATGTCTTCTAGGAGTAAGCGTAGTAAACCTCTAAATTGACAAAATCAGAATTTGGCATTTTAAATCCTAGAATTATGCTTTGTACCTGTACAGAATTTTTCTTTTAAGGATTTGGTGTGGTGGAGGATGGTAGTGGTGTTTTTGTTTTGTTTTACTTTGATATAATGCTATAATCCCAAAGAGTAAGAAGAACAATTCCTTAATTGTGCACACTATAGAGAAATTTGAAGGGGTTTGGGGTTTTTTGCATTCTAAGTATGCAGAGTCTAAGGTTTCACTCAGAGCCTGTATCTCATGATTACCACTTTTCTAGGCTTTAAAATTAGACTGCTTAATCTCAGCAAGATAGTTTTTTCTGCAGCATTCCTCTGAGAAAAGCAATCTGCACATCCTATGAGTAAAAACATTTTGTTCATCTCTGTCAAGTGTCTGCTCCTTCATGCACAGTGTACAGGATATTTAGAATGTGCAAAGCTGATACTTCTCATTAGTCTTATCTGGGGAAAAACATTTAAGCACTTGATTAACCTTCACACAGAATACTCATGACAATTTTTCCCAAATTACCTAGTAACTGTAGCATCTGAATAATTTGTTCTCAGGAAGAACCCAAAGGACAACCATTCTGTCCAAAACTAGAATGTCTATACCAAACAATTCAGAGACTGAGACATCCTTTGTTTACAATCCCTTGAACACAGTAATTTATAAATCAAAAAAGTCATTTAACACTTGAAAAAGGAAATGTTGTATGACTATGGAGCATGCTGGGGAAACCTTCTCCAAAGCACGTGCATTTAAAAGTTTTGTGTGTGTGGTTAATGAGCAACAACTTGTAACCCATTTTGCTCTCTAGTGCATAAAATGGTATAAATTTTCTAGCATCAAAGAGCACAGGAGTTTGTAGGAATACACAAGGTTCATGTTAAGTATTTTGGTTCTCTTCATCTTGCATTGATGTTTTACGTTGGTAGCCCTTGATGAAAATTTAAAGACTTACAAACATACCTGTAGAGCTGATGAGGCAGGTCATGTCAAGTACAAATAATATACTGAAGGCAGAATCGACTCCTTGGGGTATTAAAGTAATGTTTTTCCTGTTTTTCCATGTCTAAACAGATGGAATTTGCCACAGGGAGCAAAGAAGAATTAGGTCACAGACATGGGCTATCTATGGGCACTGGTATCTGAATACTCTGGCCCTGCAAGCTGTCCAGAATGAAAAACTACAGGTTGATGCTATCTTAGAGAAAGGTTTAGAATAATTCCAAGTTTTTGTTATCTGAGCTTGTGACTTAATCATATAACATCCAGAGGTGAAGTTTTGCCTTTGGTGGTACTATCACCAAATAGCTGCCCTCAGTTAATAAAAAAGCCCCCAAACAAACAAACAAAAATAACAACACATATCCCAACATCTATTTTCTCTGCTTAATCTTCAGGCAATTTAGTTTCATATCACTCAATGGTATTTTCCCAGACCCTTCCACTAGAGAGTGATAGAAGAGTAAACAGTAGCACACTCCCCTGTTCTTCGTAGAAGCTGTTTGCTGAAACACTTCCAGTGGTGCATGCTTTTGCTTAAAGTCAAAAAACTATCAGCTCTTTCCACACTGAATGTGTGGGGCCTGACCATGCAGTGCTCTGCATCTGGAACTCCTTCACAGGTGTTTTACACTGCCATAAAAAGGTACTGACACCATTATTGTGATATGAACAACATAAACCTAAGGCACAGGAATCACAATGAAAAACATTAAGAAATCGTTGTTAAAATTGCTAATCCCTAACTTGAGCTATTTAGAAGTTGTGTGACTGATTCTTGCTTGGAAGTAGCATCTTGTATAAGCCACTAACTTGAATTCTACACTTGAATTAACTGTTGTTAATTTCTTAAAATATTTGGTATGTGAAATTGCTGCTACTAGAAAAAATATTTAATCCACACTAATTAATCGATTTGTCATTAACTTAGAAACACAGATGAACATTTCCTGTTGAGAGTTGTGTATGACTTTGGATGACTAGGTAAAAATCACTGTGGAACTAGCTGGATAATATCAGAAAACACCTGGGGTTCTTTTTATAGTAAAGGCAAGCTATATAAATAAGCACCATCTTTAAATAGATTAAATACTATATAAAAGAACAGGTATTCCTTCTTTCTTCTAGCTGTTTCCACCCTTCCCTATCAGGGTAAGAAAAACCAGTCATTTGCTTTACCAATGCATCCTGTGGTCTGATACAAGTAATTTGTTCCTACAGGCCTTATCTCAATCTGTAAATCATTGTTCCTGTAGAAACATAAGTAGTTTCTCCCAGCAGGGCTAAGAATGGATTGTTCTTCAAGGAACTAAAGAGTATCTTAAATTTGCTTGATGTATGAAAACTTCCCCCACAAAACACAAGAATACAAACTGGGAAGACACTTACAACAAAGAAATGCACAGGAGTCTGTTGAAAAGAGACAAGAAGCTGGCTAAGTTAGATAACAGTTTGGTACAGAGAGCTTTTAGCTAAAACAGGCTTCATAATTTCAGCTGAAGTTTGCACAAGTGGCTTGAATTGTTTGAGATTTTTTTCCCTTGGGTAGTGTAAAATAGTTTTGGTTATAGAAAAATATTATAAAATTACAAATCTTGGTGAATAACTTGATAACGTATTCCCTAATGCAGTGGAAGATCATAGAAACAATAGAATAGTTTGGATTGGAAGGGACTTTGAAGGTTATCTAGTCTAACCCCTCTGCCATGAGCAGAGGTATCTTCAAGTGGCTAGGAGCACCTAGCTGCTTATTGAGAGTTTTTGAAATATAAAAATACATCACACAGTAACCAGCGGTAAGCTTCTGAATACTTGTATGTTTTTCATATTTATGGTTTTACTTGCAATGGCTGCATATTTTGGTCCTGTCCTGTGGAATGCTCTGAAGTGAAAAGCTGTCTGTGTTCCCACATAAACTGTTCAGGTTTTTAAAGAAACCTTTTTATAGGAGTTATTTCTTACCTTTCTCTACTTGGCAAACCTAGTTTAATTCTTTCAGTTCAAGTAACAATAAGACATGTCTGGCTGAAGCTCTACATCTTCACATACTGCTGATAGTATGGCATCGCCAGCATCTAGGTAACTTACTGGAAAGTGTCCGCTGTGATAAATTATGTGCTTTATTTTCACTTTACTGGCTCAGTGTAACATTTTACCTGCGGGACGTAGATGAGAGTCCTTCCCGTCATAGGTAGTCCTAGAACGGGTCTCTGAGTGAATACCTGGTGCAGAGTGCGGCTTCCAACTGTACTTCCCAGGCTCCAGCTGCTCCCAAATCGCCTCTGCCTGACAGATGCCAGCAGGGATTCACCCCGAGCAATTATTTATGTGTTGCCCGCTCTGCGAGCAGCAGCGAGGCCAGGGCGCCCAGCGGGGCGGGCCTGTGAAATGGCCGCCGCAGCTCCTGGTCTGTGCCACAGCGGGCCCGCCATCTCCCGAGGGGACCCGAGCGGCTCTCCGGGCCCGGCACCCATC
>JAHLSL010013749.1:5203326-5217628 GCA_025920805.1 Petroica traversi
GGGCGCGTCCTCCCTCCTTCCCTCTCTCTCGCCTGCCTTCTCCTTTCTCCTTCCCTGTGTCCCGGAGCTGCCGCGCTCGGGAGCTGCCGCGCTCGGGAGCTGCCGCGCTCCTGTGCCGCCCACAGCCGGTGCCGTACGGAGAGCAGGTGCCGCCTCCAGCCGCAAACCGAGTGTGGTGCAAAGGGTGGAATTAGAGCCTCTCAGCCTGAACAGAGCCTGAACATGCTCCTGCTCCTCCAGCTTTTGAGCCTGAGCGTGTATGATAGGAATGATGTGGGGAAAAGGGTGCAGTCCAACACGGAGGCACCGGTGGTGTATTTTGTCGGCCTGTATCGTTGTGTCGCCGTCCTGTCCTTTCTGCCTGTGTCGTTTTGGACAAACAGGCAGCTCATCGGTAATATCTGCGGAAAGGTCCTCACCACATGGAGAGAGATCAGCCTGTGATATGCTCTTCCGTGCTTGAAGAGGGGCTGTCTATCTCCTTTGCGAATGTCACTTGCTTTTCGACTCAGTCTGGAGTTTTCAGAACGTTGCACAAATACACAAAAAGTAGTTATGAATGCTGTTTTACCATTAAACCAAATGGTCAGCGCCAGTTGAGAAGAAAATTGAAATCATACCATCTTCCTTTCTTGGTACTTCTGCTAGTGTGTCTGACCTGGGGATTAGCTTTATTTTCCTGCTTGTATTGGTTTCCCTCAGTAGGGTTGGTTCCCTTGTCTGATACCACTGGTATGGCAATAAAGCTTTTCCATAATTTTGATTTGTTTTTTAAAGCTTTTTTCCCTTTTCCTACCAAGAGAAATTAGAAGTTAAATGGCTGGTTTAGAGAGAGATCTGGAATCTGAAGTAGTTTTGGGTCTTTTGTACATAAGAAGGGTTCAGGGTTTGTGTTTATTTCAGTTTACCATGATCCTAACTTCCAGCAGAGGGACACATATTGTTGATAGCGCAGCATTTGAGTAGTGAACACCTATGAAAATCTGAGCCTAAGCCATTTACTTGTCTGAAGTTGCTCAGTAATTCTGCTGTAGAGCGATAGAAAAGTTAGAATAGTTCTGTTTTCCTAGTTCATTGTTCTTTGAATGAGAGAGCATGGGGTTTTTTTTCCATTAGTATGTATGATGAAATCAAGGATATTCTATATTGCCTAAATCATCCAAGGCATAAAGCTGCATAAATCTTCCCATTTTAGTTCTGTGATATAGAATATAAACATTTTACTTGAGGATGGTAAGGTCTTCAAGGAGCTATTTAATTTATATGATAAATATGTAGTTTGTAATTCTTTATATTTTAATTTTAAATCCTTTTTGCTTCTGCTTACTTTAAAGCAATTACAATATTCTTCAGATGTGAAGAGCAGGACTGTTTGGTTCATGAATTTGAGAAATGCAGGAACTCTGAATGTCACAAGGTAAAACGTATTTTGAGATATTCATATGAAAATATTGGTTATGTATTTTAGAATAACTTACATACGTCTGAAGACTACCAAACTAATGTAATGTTATGTGATTTAAAGGACAACTACATTGTCCTGATTTAGCAAAAAGCATTTTGTGTGAATTTTGGAAGTCGCTTGGCAAATAACTTGTGTACCTAAATGCAGGTGTCTAGCATCATTTCACATATGCCAGAGGACATGAAATTTCTGCTCGTTCTGAGAGGATGTGACACAGCTTCTGTGGACACTTCTCCCCTTCTGATGCAGCAGTTGGAGACACAATAAAGGATTGTGCAGATGTCTGAAATGGCTCTTTACTTTAAGTGCTTGATGTGCACCCTGAACTAGTAGATAAATCCTGCCCAGGCCAAAGGCTTTCTGGTTCTCCATGCCCCAAGGCATTTTTGTGGTGTCCCTCACTTAAGTGACCGGGCATATTTCTGTAACTGGATATAAGAAACTTGAAAAAAATGTATGTTTTACATTGCCAACTGATACGTATTATATATTTGGCCCATGGTAACTGTTGCATTACCATAAGCATCAGCAAAAAGTGAGATTATTTTACTGAAGCATTTGTTGGTAGAGAGACCCCTCTGCACGCTCCATTAAAAGCTGACATTGATACAGATGGAACAACTTACGTGATTTAATTACATTTGGTTAATTAAACTGATCTACATTTTGTTCCACTAAAGAGGAGAAGAGAAGCTGTCTCACAGGTGCTGTAAGCCTTACGTAATGGCCACAAGGGTGCTTTGAGACTCTCTAGAGAAGATTGTAATTCATAAGTGTTAGTTCATAAGCGCAGTTTAAATAACATCTAATTACCAGGTTGTGTGGGTAATTCCAGTTGGGAAGGCAAATGCTATACATAAACGTGACACATGATACTGACATTTCTAAACTGCATATGGCTACAGCAAATTTTGTACAGTCAAATTACATATATTTCTAAATGGGAGATGCTTTTGTTTCTATTTGTAGAGTTCAAAAGTAAGCAATTCTTAAGCAATGTCCTCTTATGAAAATGCCTTACTTTGAAATCTGATGCTTTTTACTCAGTGGGAGTTAGTATATCTAAGGAAG
Source organism: Petroica traversi (assembly GCA_025920805.1). Taxonomy (NCBI): domain Eukaryota; kingdom Metazoa; phylum Chordata; class Aves; order Passeriformes; family Petroicidae; genus Petroica; species Petroica traversi. Next base: position 5,205,863 of record JAHLSL010013749.1, read on the forward strand.
TTAAGAGATCTCTAACACCAATTCATTTCAAAATTTCACCTCCATTTATAAGGTGAATTGTCACCTACATCACCTTAAGAAAAATGATTATTTGATTTGTACGATCATTTCATGGTTACCGCTTCATCCAAGGTCATGGTCTTGCTATGTTTTTATTGTAGGACAAATGTTGTCTTCCATACTTTTCCTCCTAATTTTGACATTCTGTGTCATTTGTAGCTCTTTAGATGAGACCACCTATGAGAAACTGGCTGAAGAAACATTGGACTCCTTAGCAGATTTCTTTGAGGACCTGGCAGATAAGCCTTTTACCCCAGAAGATTATGATGTCTCTTTAGGGGTATGTTTTAAACATTTTAATTTCTACTGTAATTGTTGTAGGGCATTGTTTTTTTTATTTGGAGGAGAATTGTAAATTACTCATCTTAGTGCTGACACTTAAAATACAATGAGTTTTTACACCTTTATTGTACACTGACTGGGGCAACAATTCTGGTGGAAAGTAACACATACTGATGTGTGATTTAGGGATTTCAAATGTTTCATGTTTACATAATATAGAATAGTAAATGAGCAAAAGAGGGGATGGAAACTGTTCTCTAATTTCACATTAGTCTATAAAATTTTCCTAAGCAGGAATAGATCTGGCATAGCAGTCAGTTCCCTTCTGGTGAATACTAGAACAGTAGGCCTGCATGGCAGAGTCACATGTAACTGTTGGAGCAGTTTCTTTGATTGCCCTGAGTACAGAAAAGCAGCATTTGTCTTGATCAGGTAGCGTATGTTTGTCCTGGCTTTTCGGATGACAGTCTGTGGTGGAGAGGAGCAATGAGAGAGTGCAGTGTTTGGATAGGTTGTTGCAGAAGGGAGAAGGTTGCTGTCACAGGACACATTGCATGGCTGAAACATTCAGTAATTAGCCACTCAAGTTCTTTCTCAGGAGTGACTGAGATTGAAAATGTCTATTTTTTTGTAAATTCAGTTACTGAAGTGATCTATGTGTTACAGCCCACATCATGACTTGGAGAAGAGTGCTGTTTGTCCCTGCACTACTGTCTCCTACACAGGTCTTTCAATACTGCAGTTTTTTGAGGTCACACAGCTACTGCTCCCTCTTCATGTCTTAACCACAACGAGATGGCTTTCTGCTGGCACTGTCTTTTCTGTTAAGGTTTTATGCACCAGGACTTTGAATTGGATGGTTTGGGTTTTACTGTGCAAAATACAAATCCTAAACATAAGTCTGTAGTTTTGGACTTCCTGTCCTTTGTCAATTTTTTCTGTATTTCTGATAGCTAGGATATAAAATAATATATTGTCAGTAGCTTTCTGTTTAGCAGGTACTACTTGTTGCATTAATTAAGTGTATAGATAATGTTACAGCTAATTGCTTTTCTGGTAAAAAACATTGTTCATTCAGTATGCTTTAGAATATCAGGACCTATTAGCCTGATGTAACTGTCCTAGGACAAAAATTAACAATTGTTGAAATTTACTTCTTTAGTATTCTTAGACACTTCATTATGTTAAGCTGATGGGTCATGTCATAATATTTTTCTCCATCTACTGTGTGGTGGATTATGTTTGACATTGACTTGTTGAGAAGCTCAAGAGCTCAAGCTATTGTTTTCTACATTTTAATTTTTACCAGTGATCCTTTGCTATACAGAGTGTATGATGGCATTTTAAAATATGCTGTCATTTCTGATGAAAGGCGAAGGTTAAATTGCCTAAGCTTTGATTCTCAACAAACAGGGTCAGTGCTGCAGGAAGCCACAAGGTGGCGAATGTGGTAAGTCTGTTGTGCCTGTTGTAAACTCGATTGCTTTGCGCAATTCATATCTTGGTGTTCTTGAAAAAAAAAATCTCTTTAGAAGAATATTTTTGTTACCAGGAACTTGTAATTGTTCATCCAGTAGTAAAAAAACACATACAGCAGTATTTCATAAAATATAGTAAAAGTACCTTGTAATTTCAGTTCTTAAAAAAAAATCAAGTCTTATTTTCTGTATTTCAGAAGCACTGTAAAATGCATGAGGAAGGGTTTCCAACACAGCAGTAGAGATTAACCTCTATTTGTTTTGCAAGGATAGAGCAACAGGACTCTCTAACAGCTGATACATGGTATAAATAATGGTATTGTTTTGTTAACTCTTTGAAAACCTATTTCCTTATAGTGTTTCTATAGAAACATAACTTCATACTGAATACTTTATATGGCATTACAAACCACACAGAAGAATGCCAAAACCTGTATATCATTATGCAGCCCTGATCCTCCATCCTCTACTTGTTCTGCTGTATCTTTACAAGTCTAAGATCACTGAGATATGGAAAACTTGCAATTCTGACAACCAGAGAAGTAGATTTTTCTTGTCCTTCTCTGCAGTGTACCAATGTCTAATAGAAGTAACTGGCAGGACAAACATGATAGAACTTTTAACCAGGAGACCCTTTTATTTTTATTGTTTTGATCACAGATGTAAATATGTAATAAGTACAGAAACAGCGTGGAAACTAAAGTAAAAGATAAGATCCTGAGAGTATTACTTTATTCCTGGTGATACTTGAGATGTCAGAAACCAGTAACATTGAGTTATTTTGTAGGGGAAGGAAACCTTGAGTTGCTACTTGTGCTACAGAGTATGTTTGCAGGCAGTTGATACTCATACCTGAAAGTATTTTTCCCTGGAGTGTTTATACATAGCAAATAGCCCAAGCAATGATAGGTACCTCTAGTAGGATCTCCTGACTAAAGCATGAAAAGTATGATACCCTTAAAGAAACTTTATTGTGCTGTAAGGCTCAAAGTACTCAAGATACTGCAAACTAAATAAATTACCTGAATCATCACATTGCATTCTGTAGAAGTGTTTCCCTTTTAATTAGTATAATTCAGATCACCTTTAGATTAACTCCAGTCCAATTTTTTCACTCTTAAAGTCAGAACAGAAAATATTTTTCTCAGTTATGAGAAAAGTGAATCATATATTCAGTAAGAAATGTGAGCAAGAAAGAGAAAATAAATGCTCACTAGGATAATGATCTAATGGTGGTATAACCAAAGCAAAACTAGACTAATGGAAAAGCAGAATCATGGGGTTCAGAACTGTAACATTTCTGAGGTATTGATCAGAGTTATCAAGAAAAAGAATGTGTTTATTCCCTGTTAAACTGTTAGTTAAGAAAAGAAAAGTAAAATGGCTCAGAAATCTGGCAGTGGCACATAAAGCTTCTTGACTTTGAACCACACCAGTTCTACATTGTTCATTAATATAAAAAGAGTTGTTATTGGATGATGTTTTAATCATTGCAAAATTAATTGCAGTGGTCTGGTCCTTTCAAGATAACAGGTCCAAGCTCAAGAGTATTCTTTTAGTAGTACCATTGTGAATGGTACAAACACATAAAAACCAAACTCTGACCAGAAGGTTTTAAGTCTAAATCAGACTTAAAGATTGTACAGGTTGTGCTAAGTATTAACATATGTTTTATTATGTGTGATCGTTTTCCCTAGCTATTATTGTTTGGGAGATGGTTGAGAATAATGGATGTAAGTTTCTGTCACTGCAGAAAATGTAAGTAATTGCAGTAATTGTTGTCAAGGTAATAGGATACAGATTTTTTTATTTCTCACTTTCTTTGTCTTTTAAGAGTGGAGTACTGACAGTTAAATTGGGTGGAGACATGGGAACATATGTAATCAATAAGCAAACACCAAACCGTCAGATTTGGCTGTCCTCACCCACTAGGTAAGTTATGAGTAAGTTAGTTACATAATATCTACAGACTGGGTGGAAATGTACTTCCCCTTATTTATAGCATGGCACAATCATGTAACATCCTCTTCATCAGTAGCCCCCTGTATATTCTCAAAGTGTGATATAATCTAAATGTTCAATAATGGTTTGGTATAGGGGTTCAGGGCACACTGCAGTATTACTGGCATACCTGAATTAATACAGGAAATGTGTAACAAAGAATTTTCATACACTATTTCAGCCCCAAACTAGTGTCTACAGGAATATAGCCTACTCATAGGAAATATAACCAACAATGATTAAAAATAAACAAACAAAGCTTCTGTTGGAAAATGAGCGATGATGATGTTATGATGTAAACCTCTCTTTGTGTTTGAAACAGGGTGGCTCCTTCCCTTTTAAGCTTGTGGGATTTCCTGCTTTATATGTTTATGTATGCCCACACTGATTGTTTTTGTCAAGCATCTGCACATCCCAGGAGCCTTAGCTAGCTGCTTCCTCTGCTTTTTCTAATGCTGTGTTTTGATCCATCCCAGATTTTCTGGTCGGTTTCAGCTGGGAGGGCAGCCAGATAAGTGGGGAAATGCTGTAGCCGTCTCCCCCCAAAATCTGTATTCTTTACCACTATGCTTGAAAAAGAACCTAGGGAGCTGACAAGTGTTAGCTTGTCAACCAGCTTATAAGATTTTTGCATCACTGCCTCATGGGCTTCATTTCTTTATGAAAACCAAAATTCAGACAATTCCTGTCTGTTTAGCACTAATTGAGCTAAGACATGCATGCTCCAGAATATGGGGTTTGGAGTTTGAGAAAAAAAGTTTATTTTTTTGCTTTTATATTCCCTTAACTGGAATTATGATAAAGAGTGGTATTTCCTGGAACATTATGCTATGCGTTCACTTACTTCCTAACTTCTGAAAGGCAACTCCAGCAAATACTGTATGATCTGAACTGTTGTCTTCATAACTGCAGTATGCTGGGAAGTGAGAGAAGCAGATGTTGGTGCCAGTAATCACTTGCATTGAATGTTTTGGGGCATTTTTACAGTAAATGATGATCTTGAGTCTTTAAGAATATATCCCAAGAGAGACAAATTTGTCAAGATGTGAGCATTTTTCTGGGAATTTTCTTTGGCCATTTCTGTTTGCTATTGCGTATCTATACACCTAAGTGAAAACTTTACTTAGTTGACAGTTCCAGAAAAAGGGCATGAGGGGATATGTGCATCCTGCCAGCAGTGTAATTGCAGTAATTTTATGTAGCTCCTGAAAGAAAAGATTTTTCAGTCTTACAGAATATTTGCAATACCTTAATGTGGTATTTTAATTCTTTCTCATTTGGTTTAAACGTATATGGAGACTTCCTATGAGAAACACATTTAATCTATATTTAACTTAGTAGGCATTTTCTAGAATTCACTGCATCTTTGCTTAAACGGTTAATTTAAAAGTCACATTTGTACAGTGTTTTGGAGATTCACAGGACTATGAAAGTGTTTCATATGCTAACCTTGTCACTGATATTAAATGCATAACATTTAAAAACAGTTCAGATAACACATATATTTCTGTGTGTCATTGATTAAATGGTCTGTCTTAGCCTGATTTTCATGAATGACAGTATCCCATTCCATTGTTGTAAACATACTGCTTGTGCTGCAGAGGTGAAGTGACAAATACTTAGTGAAGTAACTAGAGCACATAGCTCTGATTCAAAAGTTACCACTTCTGATATAGACAGTGAGATTTCAGTGAAAGTGACTTGGATTTGTGCCTGCCTTTGTAATTTCTGATACGTTGATTAGTGGTTGGAAAGTTCTTCTGTTGTGAGTAATTGAAGATATTCAGGGTTCAGATCAGTGTTTATGCTTGTAGAGAGAGAACCTGCAGATTGTTCTTATATATGTATAGGATAGTCTGCTTTCTAGCAAACTTTGCGTGTTGACTGAGTTCCTACAAGGTCAAGGGTTTATCTGTTTATCCCAGATGACCATTCCTTTCTATTTTCTTTGTTTAGCTAATGCTAACAGCAGTGAGTACCTTTCAATCATTCTCCCATTTGGCATGTGGAAAACTGGGTGGATAGCAAGGTCCGGAGTAGAACCCAGCTGTTAAGGTTTCTTTCTTGACACTTAATGTAGGCCTGGAAAAACCAAGCTAGTAACAATATGATAATGCAGACAAAATTAGCATTTTAGTTATAAATTTCCCGCATGCCAGTATATTTGCTTTCAGGGGTTAAATTATTTTGGTGCATCTAAAATTAAATCATTTGTGCTTTGCTATGTTTAGAATATCTGCAAGAACTAATCAGTGGCTTTAATTCCGCATTATACAAATACCTGTTGTGATATTTGTGTGCAAGAAAATTATATCTGTGAGGGAAGAACAGGATAAAGGAAGAAATTGTGAGGAAATCAATGCCAAAAGGAGGAAGGGAAAGTGCTTGTCTCCCTTATAAGTGACTGATGTATCTTGTCACCTTTCAGATATATCTGTTTGATGGCTCAGTAGTTCCTGACATATCAGGCCTTTTCTGCTTCACTTGCTCAGACTGCCCACCAGCCGTTCCCCATGCTATCTTTTCCTTTTCCTGGGCACTTTCTGGCATACCATATGCATGCAAGCTTCCAGCAGGTCTCCTGAAATAATCTGTACTTATACAGTGTGTGATGTTTTGTTGTGCTTTTTTTCTAGTGGGCCCAAGCGCTATGACTGGACTGGACGGAATTGGGTGTATTCTCATGACAGAGTATCTCTTCATGAACTACTATCAAAAGAGTTGTCAACAGCTTTAAAGACTAAATTGGATTTGTCCTGCTTAATATATTCTGGGAAAGAAGATACTTGATTATATTCTACCTCATAGAAGTTTAAGGACTTAAATTTCAAGCCAAGCTCTTTCTTGGGCTGAAGTACCTGAGCTTAATTCTGTTGTTTTTCTTGGCATCAATATGTTGTGCAACAAAAATGAAAATAATATATTTTTTCTCTAGTGCTCAGTCTTTGGATTTCTGTGTGCTGTTTGAACCTGTGCCCATGGAGTACAGGTGGTTGAGGTCACCCATCCTGTCATTTCATTTCTTGCTTTCTTGCTGCAGAATTCATGAATCTTTAGTGTATGTAGATTTGTTTGCTTGTAAGGACTGACCAGCACACAACACTGAACTTTTCTTGGTGAAACAGTCACCCAAAACTAGAAATGCCTGTAAATTACATTGACATAAATTGTGGTACTGTGAAAGTATTGCCTCAAAATTTGTGGCTATTGTAACATATCAGTCACATTGAACATGTCATAATGCATGCAGTGACAGTTTTTTCTTAGTATTGCAGAACTTGCTATTCTCCAAATTCTAAAATGTAGTTTATTTCACCTCAGAATTTTTTTTGACTGAACTTTAAATTACTTAGACATTTTCGTAGCTCTAAGCATGATACAGAACTGAAAAGACTAATGAAGTTTAAACTGTACAGCAATATCTCTGCAAACATTTCATTCTGTTACTGTGCATTTCTCGTTTTCTATCCTTTTGTTCTTCAGAGAGTAAAAATACTTTTTTTTTCTAGGCTGAGCAAAGTTAAGTTCAAGGTAGTGAAAATTTGCAATGATTTTATTCTGCTGCATTTCTTAAGTGGTTTTAGATTATCTTGTTATTATCATGATGCAGGAAGGCTCCCCCTGGCACCATGCTGATGCAGAAATTTCATAGAATCAAGTATCGTCCTTAGGTTGATGAAGCTGTCTTTGTCAGGCTATTAAATATGTGAAGGAAATAAACTATATACTCCAGATCTTAAAACAACAACAAAAAAAAAACTTAGAAGAAATCATGAACGGCAACACTTCAGCATTTGCACCGTTGTAATATTACAACTTCCAGGTTTTAGCTGCCTATAAAGTGGAAGTACCAAGTTGTTGACTAATGCATGAGGGAAAAAATATACCATGCATTTGCAGATTGTATGAAAAAATGTTCGGTGCAAAATATTACTCTTCCTGGTTTCTCTTGACACTTTAGTTAGTTTGGCATGATTCTTTAGCTAGCGTGACAGGTAGGGATTGATTTTGTCATTGAAAAACAATAACTCTAAAGTGTTCTTGCCCAGTATTTGCATTTAGAGTATAAGCATTGTTACCTGCTATTTCCCACTACTGAACAGAGAAACATTTCACTTGAAGTAGCTCTTGGTTAATGGTGCATGCTGTTTGCATGTTTTACAATCAATATAAATTTCAGCTCTACTGGATGAGGTAAATACAATGACTCCTAGATCTCATAAATATAAGAGTAAAGCATGTTTTTTTTAAAAAAAAAACTACAGGGAGGTAAAAATAGAATATGTTTTTGCTGTTCTTAATTTAGAACACTGAAAATTACTTAGAGCATATGGAAGTATGTATTTTTATGTAGTTACTTTTATAATATTTAGTTCGATCTCTTAAAATTTCAGAGAGTCATTTAAACATGTTTGTGTGAAGTTAAACTTGATATTTCAATCACAGATACCTGGTTATTCCTTTGCCTGACCACGTGTAATTATTGTTTCAAATTGACTTTTCAAAAAATTATTTTCGTAAGTATTTGCATGCAGGATGACCACTAACTTGCATCTGATTCATATTTGGAGGTTCATTCTCCATTTCCTTACATCTGGTAGAAATGTTTATACCAAAATAAAGTTGCATGTAGAATTCTTAATTCATTATGTAAAGGTGTGATTTGAGGGTTTTATGATAAGGATGAAGGCCACAGACATGTGCATACTTTGGAATTCTTTCTGTTTCTTAAAACATGTGCTGGAAAGAATCTGTCCAAACGTGGCCAGTCAAGGTGCATTTTATAAGGGCAGTTCAGCTTTCACAGTTTACATGCCTTGCTCTTCATCTCTAACACTACTGCTATTTATGCAAACAATTTCCTGGGTTTAGGTGTCTGAGTAGCAAATGGATTTAATCTAAACTGGTGAAGATAAATAGTGTCAGCAAGTTAGAATGAGTTTTATCTTGATGTACAAAATGAATCATAGGACATGACTCATTTTTGCTTTAATACTTGCATCAAGTTGTAAGTAGGGGTAAGGGCTCCCATGAACCATCACACTCATACAATGGGGCACAGAATGAGCTCTGATCTTAATGTCAGACTGCCTGTTGCCCCAGGACAAGTGACACTTCTTGTCACAAGTACTATTTTTTACTTCCGTGACTTATGAAATAAAAAGGTTGTTGTATAGTTCCCCACCTGACCATCATGTCAACAGTTCGTTGCTTCACCTCTCCCAAAAGAAATAGCTGAAGGACAGTAATTAAATAGAGGCTAAGAACAGACAGTACGAATAAGAATCGTGTTACAAGCATTACTTTTTTCCCACAACTCAGCTGCTCCATTGTTGCCGAAGGAGAACATGCAGTATATTTTGGAAGAATGAGTGTTGCCATTTGTAGCTTTACTGGCTGCCCAAGCTCAGCACATAGACTGGGGTGTGTTGGGCTTTTTTTATGTGTACCAGAGTTTGTGCCAACTGCTGATCTGACCCTTGGTTTTTTTCTGGTTTTGGCTTACGGTCTGAAAGATCTAGTATGTCCAATCTTGCTAAAATTCATTGTTTCCTCTGTGCCCTGGAGTTCTTCGGAAGTCTCAATTAATTCATGTAATCAAGCCTACAGCAACTGCATGCAGTCTGCATTGGTCGCAGAATACCACCTTAGTTTGCCAGGAGTTATGTGCCTGAAAGTTGTTGTCTGGTGTTTGTTCATTCATTTTCTTTTCCACTTGCAGTAATTTGTAAGAAAACATTACCTCTTCTTTGAAAGATTGTCCCATATGATAAAATCATTACATCTTATTTCCTTAAAATTCTCAGTGTCTTTTGGCAGCTTCAATAAATGAGATAAAAGTATGTTGTGAAAAGGAGGCAGCAGAATAAGAGAAAGGGGGTTTACAGGAAGATTTGTGTTTGATTATTTTTTGCTTGTGGGTAGTGGTTGAACTCTGTGATTGTGCTAACCAGCTCTGTAATATTCGGGAGTCCTGGGAAGGAAGGTGGAGGCTTGCAATAAAACCTGGCAGAACATTCAAAATACTAAAGGAAGCATGGGAGGGGCAGAAGCAAAGGCTATCAGGAAGAAATTAGCTTTCCCCAACAGCTGATGTTGTTGGCAGGGCAAGGAGAGATGTGGGGCAAACTGCTTCATGTTGTGGCCCTTTAGGGAATGTGTTTTAAATTTACTCCACACCACTAATTGTAATCAATCAAACATGCTCTAGTCCAGTTTGCTATTGAGATTTTTTTTATTCCTGTGGAAAGATGAGAAAAAATTGTGTGGAGTTATATCCATCTCCCTCCCAAATTGTCTTTTATGTAATTTGTACTGCTGGCAGTTGTGGAACAAAGGCAACATTCATGCCTTTTACCGAGGGAGGTGGCCGGTGGAGACTGCTTTGCTGGGGATAGGATAAACAGAACCATGAGCAATTAAAGTATTCTAAACAGTTCCAAATTACAAACTTTTTTTTTTAGCAATTCAGGTTAAGGAAGGACAGACAAGTTTAGATAAGAAAACAATAGATGTTTAAAATAAGGCATATAATGTTGCTGCCTTCTCCAGTTTGCTGAACTGATTTTAAAATTGTTTGTATGGTAATTATCATGGTAATTATGCGAAATGAACAGTAACACAATGAGTAATCTTGCAAGCATTGTTACTTTCCAGATGTACTGTTCTGCTAGCCATCAATGTTCTCTACTGTTGTACTATAAAAAATGGGTGATACTTTTAATGTGTCCATAGCCTTACTCCACTTAAGCGCATTTTAGAACCATTAACCAAGCGTCCTAAGGCCACTGTTACAAAAGATTTGGAGTACTAACAGATGAAGTTTTAAAACATTCTGGCACCCACAACAGTGAAAACCAAGTGCTCTGACACATACCTGGAAGTAAGACTAAATTTCCATTTCTTGTGCCTTGATTGTGCCTGAAAGCAATATTGTATTATGTGCTAATCACAGAATTAGTCTGTAGCTGACTAAAAACATCAAGTTTATTAATGAGGCCTGAATTAGGTTGGGTTTTTTTGTTTTCCCTCTGATTTTTGCTGTTGGGGCTTTTAGACTGAAATAGGAACTTGAAGGCTAGTGAATGCACATGCATGTTAATTATTAACAATAGCTACAAGCAGGCTTTTTCCATACAATATCTGAATGCAGTTTCGTATTTGCGGTATAAAATAGGTTCTTTCAGGGCCTCCTTCCAAAGTCCAGGCCCTTCATGAAGAGTACTGTTTGCTTTCCTTATCTTACTTTCTGTATGAGACATAGTGCATGAACTGTACCTATTGAGGAAGAAATTTATCTGAATTAGAAATGCTGTGTGAATCCAGTATATTTCTCACCTACAACTTGCAACAAACCAGAAAACTTTAATAAGATTTTGTTCCAGAGGCCTGATGTGGGTGGGAGTGTGCTGTTTAATTTTAGAGGGGCTTGCAAGGGGTTTAACTGTCCACCAGATAAGACAGCAGATAAGGAATTCCTGGTGACATTTAGTGCTTTACAATGCAAAAGAAATATGACTCCTAAGAATCCTGCCAGGGCTGTTTGGCCTTGCCTTTCTCATCTAGGCTGCAGGACAGCAGTGATGCCGAAAGCTGATACCTGTGGAATGCCAGCCTGGAGTATATTTCTCTCATGGTATGTTAAAATTTCAGGAACTGTATTGGTGGACTTGCAGAGTGACGTGGGGTGTTCCAGCCTGGAAATGGAACTACTCTGCATTCTGCTAATCTTGTGTATTTCAGCTTTGAGCGAACCCTCATTATTTTGCATTACCCTCCTGAGCTGTCAGTAAAGCGGCTGCAGCTATTCTGTGAATACAGGGAAGGGAAAAGCAGAGGAGAGGCGTACGCGGAACACTGTGCCGTGGTGTTAAAGGCTGTCTCAGAGGTCCTCCCGTTAGAAAGGTTCAGATGGGCAGTGATTCCAAGTTCCAAACAAAACACT
>JAHLSL010013749.1:5218028-5237230 GCA_025920805.1 Petroica traversi
GCCAGTCCCGCGCCCTCCGCGCACCTGGGCGGTGCGAACAGCCGGGCTCGGCCGTGGATCGGCTTTTCTCTAACGGGATTAAGCGGCTCTCGGTGACTTTTTCCGTGATAAGTACTTTCCGGGAGAGTGCGATACTACGTGGAAAGTGGGAGAGTTGTCACCGGCGAGTCGGGTGTTTGTTTACCCGGGTTATTCCTGGGGGGAGGGGGAGGCGGGTCTCCCGGCCGGCGCACGCCCCCGCCGTCGGGGGCTTGGGCTGCCTTTGTTGCACAGAGAATTCCTGAAATCGTTATGTTGGCACATCCCGAGTGGATTCCAGCCGTGCCTTGGGCTTTGGCTAACTGGGTCAGGGGAAGTTTCAAGTTAACAGGCAACCCTGAAACAAAGAAACAGGCAGTTCCAGAAGACAAATGTTTTAATTGCTCTGTTAAAGTGCCTTGGCATCGCCGTGTTTGTGGTGCTGGGGCCCAGGTACGTAAGATTTTCATGCCGGAATGACAAGGTTGATCTACCAGTGGCATGCACTTGCTTTAGTAGACAACTCTGCCGAGTACTTGAAACCTGTTTGTGTATTTTTTCCAGCATGAGAAAGTACATGCTGTTTAAACATACTTGTGTAAGAGCCATGTAACAAATCAGAAAACTTTCATGCTTCCAGTGTTGCTTTCTAGTAGTTATTTACTTGAAACAGAGAGAATCTCTGAATTATCTGCTCCCTAGCTTCAACTTAAAATATTGTGTCGGTTCCCACAGCTCTTGGCCTCACAGCTGTGCTCCAACAGAGACTGCAAAGGTTTGCTTTGTTTTAACCTTCAACGTAATTATGAAGGTCGCATCATTTGCAACAAAATATCTTACCTTTTCTTTTGTTCTGCGAAGTTTTATTTTAAAGGTTGAGAACTGTGATTCATCTATAGTCCAGGGAAAATAAAAGAGAAACTAGTGTATGCTGTGTCTGATAAAACTGCTTCTTTCATTTGTTGAAGCATATATCACCTATGGCTTTTACTATCAGTTCTTTCAAATAGTGATACTTGTCAAGATACATGAAGTCCTGACATGGCAAGAATCAGTTACTGGAAGGAACAGGAAGTTTGCTTGTGTTAATTAATACTAATTGAGAGATCAGGAGGCTGCTTTAAGAGACTCTGTAATATTTTGTATTTAGTAAACACTAAGTGTGTGTCACTTAGACATGGTCAGTAAGAGTTATACTTAGTATAACATTATTATGAGGATTCTGAGGGCTGTCATCAGGCTTCTGAGAAAGTTTTCTGCATGTATTTGACTTTTAGGTGAGTTTACTGTTATAATTGCTTCTGGGCTGTTACATGCAAACATCTTAGGTCCTAAACATCGGTTTCAAGTAGCGGCAATGACTCGTCTTCCCTTTATAAAAGGATGTCACTGTCACTGTGGACTGGAGAAATTGCATCTAATTGTGTTTTCCTATTGCCCTGTATCAGTGTCAGTAACTGCTGAGGCGCTTAGTGCCACTGCACTGGATTTTTGTGAGACTAAAGACAAGTGTTGGGAATTACGTAGTGGAGTTGGGGTGATCCCAGTACTTTGCATGAACTATAAATAGAGTTCTTCACAATGAAGCATCAAGGTAATTAGTGTCTGATACTTTTTTGATTGCTTAATCCCCCCTTTCCTGGTTCAGTGTCCTTCAAGGACAACCAGGAAATCTTTCTTAGTGATTAAAACAAGTTTAGGTAGTGGTATGGTTCACAAGATTGGAAGTGCTGTACCTTTGTAAAACCTGTATACTTAAAAGCATTAGAAGGTCCTGGACCACAGCAATCCTCAATGGGGAATGGCCTAATATTCCAGGACTACTTAAAAGCTGCATTTAACTTGAAGCAAATCTAGGTGATAGCGTTTGTGTGTGTGTTTAATCTTGTCTTTCTCCAGAACTTTGTTGTAAGATAAAGGAAATCTCGTGTTACAAGACTGTACAATTTTAATTGTTGAAGTAATAGTATTTACATACTCAGGGATTGTGTAACTTTTGTCATACTGTGGCTGCATCAGTTTCATCCTATTGTAGCAGTCTTGGAATTGGTCATTCTAATGACAGGGGGAACAAAGCACTCACATGTTAGAACAGCTAAAGGTCTGTGAAGATAGAGATTTTCAAGTCTGGTTTCTTTTCAAACAGGTATGAAAATTCTAATTTCTGGGAAAAATTAATTTTGTTAATTTGACAATTGATCCTCGGCATCAGCCATAGAAAGGCTGTGGGTCTTAATCCCAAATTGCAGTGGATTTCTGTGAACTTTGGAAGACTTCTTAAAAATAAGATAATCTCTTTGTAGAGCAAAGATTTATTGCAGCAAGCATATAGGGCATAATTTTGTCTTCTAATATATGGGTCTTGCTGTAGTGAAGAATGTTTGCAAATGGTGTGTTACCTACAAAGACTGGAGCAGTGACATGGGAATGACTGGTTTTACATGACCATGCTGGCACACACGCACCAGTGCACGTCATCTTTCAGAGTCAAAGGTTCTGTCTCAGTCCCATGACCAAGTGCTCTAAATGCATTGAGAACCTACACAGTCAAAACTGAGTTATTCAACCATGGGGCGCTTTTCTCAATTATCTGAACTTATCCTCTTCCTCAGAAAAAACAGCACTGTGTTGGATCCCTGTGCCTATTCCCTTGAAAACTTTACTTACTGCTTGTTCCCAGAGTCTTTGAAGCCTTCTGTTGCTCTTTAATTGTCTTTTACCAGTACTTGGGTTATCCTGGTCCCACTGCAGAAAGTAATTTTTTTCCTGGGTGGGTAAATTATTATTTAGAACCTGTGGCAATTATGTGGGTTTTTTTCTTTGGGGTTTGGGAGGTTTTTTTTAATGGTTTGTTATTTGTGGGGGTTTTGTTTAGTTTGTTTTGTTTGGGGTTGCTTTTGTTGTTATTTTTTGTGGGTTTGGTGGTCTTTTTTGGTTTTTTTGCTTTGTTTTGTGTGGTTTTTGGGTTTGGTTGTGGGGGTTTTTTTTCTGTTTTGTTTTTTTTTCTGCCAGGCAAAGCCAGCATTCAACTGTCGAGAGCTGAGGTTATTTTTCACTTAAATATTACATAATTGAAACAGGTACTAACTGCAGCATTGTAATTAAACAGCTTGATGCAGCAGCGAAGTACACTCAGGTCATTTAATACCTTCAACTATTAATGTTTGGGTTGGGTTGTAGTTGGCTTGTTATTGGGATTTTTTTTGTTTTGGTTTGTTTTACTATTTAAGCAGATTGCTTTTTAAAGTGCGTGTCTTTGGGAGATGTTGCAGTTTTCCATTTCAAATGAGAATGCAAACTGTGTCGAGTCCTTTCTGTTCAGTGTAAGATGGCCCTTGCATTTGTGAATGTATTTAGGATGTTTATGATCCAAGCTTAGTAATAATAGAGTGAGCTGTGGGAGCTCTGGTTTGATATCTGGTACAGCATCTGCCCTGGTGTGTATTCATCAGCTGCAGGCTTTGTTTTTAGGAAACATGAGCTACCCAAGTCTTCCTGAATTTAGGTCAGCATTGTCATTGTGCATCTGAGTCCTGGAACCTCAGATAACCATGGTTGCTAATCTAGGAAGAAAACGAAACTCATTAGTGCTCTCTTTTCACATGAATAACGTGAAAACGACAGACAAAAATACTGCCTGATACAATAGTAGGGTCAATAAGAAGTGTGCAAGGCAAAATATAAAGCCCTATTGTTCTGGGTTTTTCCAGTGCCTGCTCCCCTTTCATGCTTTTGTCTCTGCTTTTGTTTCATACCAGCAATCCAGAAGTGCTTTTGAGAAATTTCTTTTTATTTCTTAAGGGTGTGCAGTTATCTGGGGTGTGGTTTATTTACATGTGAAGTGTCAGGTTTAGGATGTCTCCTTAGATGTGGCTATGTTTTCACTGAGTTAGGCATAAGTTCAGATTGGGCCATTGCAGCCTTTTCCTTAGACTGGGTCTCCCAAAAGCACTGCTTTCTTATAACTATTGTACCAAACTCATTTTTTTACATTAGTATTGTATTGATAAACTGAGCATGAGCCTAACAGTGCAGCCTCATCATAACCAAGATTTCACGTGTTGGTTCAAGCTATGCATTACTTTCTTTGCCTCATTAATTTTTGGTTGGGTTTTTTAAGGCTTTAGAGAAAACCCATAAATCTCTCCTGCACGTCACTCTTAACAGCAAGGCTGTCTGTACTCTGGCTTGCACTCTCTATTCTAACATCTGCTTCATCATCTTGCTCTGCTTAATAGCCAGCAGATTTGACTACTGGTGTCTCTAGCCTCCTTAGCACAACTTTGTATAAGCTGATTCTGAGAATCCCCAGGAACATATGGACTGTTCAGGGAAGGGACGATCTCTAAGGAGGGGCCAAAATCAACAGCAATCCGTGAAGCTGTGAGAAAGAAGTTTCCAGGTCCTCCTCCTCTCTCTTCATTCCCACCTCCCACACTCCTGGCTGATCATTGATGCTCGTCTACCTTAAGATTTTTTTAGCAGATCTTGCTTTATATATGTGCTGGTTGTGGCAGAAACAAAGCACATGTGTTCTGGAAATTAACAATCGTTAATCTCACAGTTACTCTTATCACTTGAACAAAAGCATGTAGGAAGAGATGCTTGTGTCTTTGCTCTCGTAATAAGAGAATTCTTTGATCTGTAGCTATTACACAGATTTTTGTTGAAAGGCGAGAAAGAGCAGGATTTTATTTTTTTCACTAGATGGAAAGTAGTTCTTTTCTGCGTTGGGAAATGACTGTCTCTTTTTCAGCTGAGTCTGAAGTGACTGAAGATGTGATCCTGCTTCTGCCATCAGTTTACAAGAAGTATGCTCTACATCTAATTAAGTGTGTATGACTGTTTTAATCTGTCGAGCATTAGAGCAAAAGAAAGCTTTTGCTTTGATCTCATAAATGTTTCTTTAATGAAGAAAAAAGCTCTGTCATTCTTTCCCCACTCTCAGAAATACATTGTACTTTCCAAGGCATCACTTGTATGTTCTCAGTTAGGAAAACTGCGCTGTTTTCTTTCCAATAAAACTTGGTTTCTGTTCTTCCTGAAAATATACAAAGACAAAAAAAATGGAGTGGCTGATAATTCTCCAGCAGGAAATAATGGATGAAGGTATGTTTTAGACCTTTTGCTTGCATCCTTCACTAACAATGCATGTACTAGCAGCTTTGAGTTTCTGTTTCTAAATAGAGTTGAAGGAAGTTGATAAACTGTGAGTCAGTCTTTCTCTCTCTAGATACCTGGAGGTTTCACGCATCATTTAACTGAAAGCAGTACTTGGGAGTAACTTGTGCTTGTTGTGTGGGCTTGGCTTCTCTGAGTACAACACTAGTCATGGGGCTCCTTTTCTAGTCAGAATTAATATGCTTTGGTCAGAGACAAAAGCTGGGCCAGAGCACTTAATGCTTTTTAGACTTTGAAAACCACTGTGGGAAAAGTTTGTTAAGAGCTATTTCTTAGATCTGTAAGGGGAAAGTTTAGAGTTAAAAAAAGTGTTAAGGTAGAGGGTGGACAGAAAGAAATACCAAGACTTCAAAGGAGAAAGTGTGGTAATGCTGAAGTTATTAATGAAATAGACTTTGAGAGAAGTCAGGATTTTATAAAAATTGTTCTGCTTTTGAATGGATTTCTACAGTCAGAAGATCCTTAAGTACTGGAATTGCCGAAAACTGCTCACTTCTTGTCTTGTCTTTTCTTTCTCAGTACTGCCTTTACAATGAAGCTACCAAAGCTGTCAGAAGTCAGGATGCATGCAGGCTTAATGACGTTAGCTGTGCTTGCTGGCTTCTAGTACTACTCTGCTTTCCTAAGCTTCTTAATGCTTTGTATACAGATGTTTAAAGTTGTAGTTAAGTGTTTTTCGTGGGGTTTTTTTGAACCCAGATAACGATTTTTTTGCTTAATTTAATTCCTGTGGTTTTAATATATTATTTATTTTTCTTAACACATCAGTACATTTCAGACTACATAATCCTTATCAGCATGCAACTATGTAAGTGAAAATTATTTTTTTTCTTTGACAATTGTAATGGTATTCCCTGAATCTAACAGATGCTTGCTTTTATTTTGCTCTTCTGAGATCAGTCACATGGATTGCGATTTAGTAATTACTTGAGAAGTTCAGTTTGTGTATATGCTAACATAACCTACAAATGTGATTGAATATTAAACACCAAATGCAGCTAATGCAGAATTGTAAGCAATGTGGAATCTGGAAAAAGTTATACAAATCTTGTTGTTAAGAGTTAAATATTGTACAGCACAACAAATGAAAATTGACTGCTTTTATCTTGGTTTCTAAATAAGTAGCATGCAATATTCTGTCACCCCAATAGAAATACACACATACCTAATAATATTAGAGAATAAGTAATATGCACAGTTTACAGAGGGAGTCATAGTTCTAGGATTCAGTCTTACTGTCGCATCTTTTCTTTCTATGTTTTTATCTCTATTACTGCATAAGTGCATAATATTTGTATCATATATGTTACTATATATCTATATCTATATATATATATATAAGCATTAATTTCTTACTATCTAAGAAGCATTACATCAACATTTCCTTGATTAGTTTTGCAATCAAGTTCATCTCTTTGAATATTGCAATTTCACAGTACTGCAGTGTTTCCGAAATGTCACTATTACTTCTTTCAACATGTGCATCTGTCTCCACCTTTGTAGTTCATACCTGAGGTCTTTGGCACGCACATTTACTTACCTCATGGCTAGAACAATTCTGATGTGGGATGTGGCTTCTGGCATCATGTGAGGCACATTTGAATGACTAGTAGGTATCATAATGGGAGTCTATAGCTTTCTTAATTCTTGCAAGCCACACAAGGAAGTATTTCTCCATGCCTTTTCTCAGTAGATCAGATAAATCTCTCGTGACATTCTTAATGTAGAGAGCTTTCTGGTGCTCTGGTGCTTTCTGGTGAGAAAAAGCAAAAGCTATTTTTGTCTGGCGCTGTCTAAAACGGTTTCAAGTTTCCTGTGCAGATCTCTTTTATTCCCTGGATGGATTTGACAGAGAAGTTACCTAGTGCTCCATTAGCAGTTGAAAGATTATAGACAGCAGAGATTTAGCAAAGGATTAGTCAATTGGAGAGTGTGCATTATCCGGCCAGGCTTAGAACCGTGATTGTCTCTTCAATCATTTTCATTAGTGTCTTATTCAAAGATTGAATTACGTAACAGTGACGTTTCTGGGGAATCTGGTAGGAGTTTTTCTTTGGTTTCTCTCTCTCCTCTGCTAACTATCCTAGACTGGGAGAGGGGCGAAAAAGTGTGTAGCATGTTTTAAAAAGCAGCATTTCAAATCAGGGAAAAGGCATGACTTCAGTTGCAGCATCTGCGTTTGGATGATAACTTAGCGTGGTGGAACTCTTGAGAAAGGCAGGATGCGGTACAAGAAATACATAACTATTTTAGAAGCAGCAATAGGTATTACTCCCCTTAACAAGAGGGAGCTGCTTCCTGAGGGTAGACATGCAAATCTGTGGCAACATCCAGGGTAAGTGTTAAAAAGCAATCAGTGAGTAACTATGGGGAAAATTGCGCTCACCTTGAATCATGCAATTTTAAAACTTGTTATCAGGAAGAGGAGAGTTCTTCATAAAACAGGTGGTTTTTTTGTACCTTCCAAGCTCTGTATCTTCAGTAGTTGTGGTTGTACTTAGTGGTGTACATTAGATTTCGGTGTACTACCTGTCCTTGGCTAGAGGAATAACTAGCAGAAGGTGTTATTTCTAAATGAGGTGTTTGCTGAAGAACAGAAAGAATAAACACGTGTATACTCATCAGAACAAAAATGAAACTGCTGTTTTGCATTTTTTGCTTGCTGTTAGCCTGGCGTCTGTGTGTGTTTTCCCTTTCCCCATTTAAAAAAATGCATATTTTAATTTTTATCTGTCAGAGAAGCAGTTTCTAAAATGAGAAAAGAAAACCCACTTTTTTCTGTGCAGGCAACTTTATTTCTCCGCTTAGAAGCAGGAGTTCATTGTACTTAGGAATACTGTTTCCCTACAGGAAGGTTTTTCTGATTTTTGTTGAAAACAATCCAGAGTTCTTCCTTGTGCCACACAATTTGAGTATCAGGCTTTAGAGAGATCCTTTGGTACCAAATATGTATGTTGTGTGGAAAACAGAGCTGTCATTCTCTCCCACCCGCCCTGGATGAGTGGCACAGATGGATAGGTATCTTCACATTCCTTTTGGCCTCTCATATTTTTGTAATAGAATAGAATTTGTCAAAATATGGGAGGGTTTTGTCCAAGACAAATTAGTATATTTCTGGTGGTTTGGAATAGTTCTGTGTAAACAAGACTTCAAAGAAAAACTTGGATTATAACTGGTGCTACTTGACTATAACTGAATTCAGATTTATCCTGTAATTTTTCCACAAATGTGCTTTCTTTAATGATGGTAGCAACAGTAAAAGCAAATAAATTATTATATACTATATGATTTTAATTTTTTTCAGATCTATCACCAGAACTACAAAAACTAGTCTAGAAAAGGCACTGATGGATATGATTTTGTGCCTTTTTATTAACACAAGTGTTCTTCAAGTTGG
The DNA here is from genome assembly GCA_025920805.1 of Petroica traversi. Classification (NCBI taxonomy): domain Eukaryota; kingdom Metazoa; phylum Chordata; class Aves; order Passeriformes; family Petroicidae; genus Petroica; species Petroica traversi. Next base: position 5,226,625 of record JAHLSL010013749.1, read on the forward strand.
TCCTAAATTTATTTGTCATGTTAATGAGTGCTTGTAGGGCTTTTTGTTAAAAACTTGCCCATTTAAAGTGATTCTTGTTGCAGTGTATTTGAACTCAGGACAGCGGAGTGACCTTGACTGTGGCTTCCTTTGATTGTTCCATATAAATTATGTACCTGTGAATCTCTTTGATTTTTTTTCAGTTGCTCTTTATAAGCGGATAAAATGGTGCCTGATTTCTCCTGCTGTTTTGAAAAGCTGTGTTGGAAAGTAATGATACATTCATGTAGAATTCTTCTTTGTTCTCAAGTAGGCTAGTCTGGCTGAAGTCACAGCTTGAATCAAACTCTCTAAAAATGAAACTTATTAACTGTAATGTCTATTTCCTTTGTAACTGTGACTGTTTGTCTTTCATCTATTACTGAGTATTAGTCAGTATCGAAATACAAAATACACTGTTAAATTTTGTTTTTATTTCCAGCGTTTTTATTCAGACGTCTCCCTGCTTTCAGGGAGAGGTTTAGTTAATGTGATTGTTGTACACACTTGGAATTTCAAGCTGGTTAAGATGTATTTGGATTATGTTTAGATTTGCCATTCCATCAGTTTCAGAAAAGCAGAAAAACTGTTGTCATTGGACTGTAATAGGGATCCCTTTTATGTTTTTATTCAAACTTTCAGGGAACGAAAGGTTAGTAATGAGCAATTGTGTCAAAGTAAACCCGGTTGACAAAAAAGCCCTGTTCTTTTTGTAGCTGCATACTGCTTATTCTATATAACTAGAATAAGCACATTAATAATTCACTTTGCTAAGATAAGCTTATCACTCGACTTCTAGAGGTATCCTGTCACATTCGTTGTAAAAAAAAGTTTTTAAAGTGTGGGAGTGTGTGTGTATAGGAAAAATTGGTAACATAATGAAGCACTTTCCAAAGTTTAATACTGAATATAGGGTTTAGAGGTCCTCATTTGTCAACTCCTCACTGCACAAATTCCGCTGCATAACTTAGCACTTTATTTTTCTTAAAGATCTCTTAAAATAAAAAATAACACTAGGTCCAGAGCCATTGTTTGAAAGTTGTAAGAATTGTGCTTAAAAACCCAGACTGCTATGCAAAAGAAAGCAGGAAAGACAAATACATTATTTTGCTAAGGTATTAATTTATAATTTCATATCAAAGACATTACGAAGTTAAGTTTTGCTACTTCCATCTTTGCTTGGGATAGTGATGTTATTTCTGTGACAGACAGATTGATTTTTATAAAGTTTGACAAAGGGAAAATTATGGCAGCATGGTATTTAGGTTTAGGTTGTTGTATGATTTTTCTGCAGCCTCCAGAATAGTATTTTGTGCACAGCCTAGAACAATAAGGCTGTGCGTAAAACAATAAGTTTGTTCATAATGCACAGTATAGCTTGTGCTACTCTTTGGTGGTCAGATAAACTCATATTAAGCATCTTTTTGTTCTGCAACTTCTAAAATCATGCCTTGATTTAAAACAATAGTGTACTTCTAGAAAGATGCTTTTATGCTGGAAGAGCACAGGGAGAAAGGAAAATAACCTTCTAGTTTCAAGGTGTGATGTCTGGTAGGTGCTTGCATTGTTGCATGTTTTAAAAAGTTAATCTGAAACAAAGTGTATTTTTAAAATATTTTAGAAATTTTAATTTTGCTTTTTCGAATCTGTGACCTTATTATATTTGTGCTCAGGAAAAAGTGGGTGTCACACACAAGACACATCAGAACTTCTGCTAGATTTGTAGACAGTTGGGGAAGTTCTGCAGAATTTTTTCCGTATCTCTTTCTTGCATCTCTCAAGTCATCTAGAAATGGCTTACGGAGTATTAACACCAATGAAAAAACTTCTATGCATTGTGGGGTGGGGAGGAACAAGAAAACAAACTCCAACCTAAAAAAATGGCAAATACACTTTTCTAGGCAAGTCTGGCTATATCCTTCTTTGAATATGGAACACTTTGGAAAGATGTTTTTGAGAGAAGAATTAAAATTTCTGTGTGGCATGTTGGTTTTCTTTTAAAAACAAAACAAAAGCCACCAATAAACCCTAACCAGTGGCTTGTGTTTCTGTTTCTGTCAAAAGTTCCTTCTTTATCTTAGTGAAACCATTCATTTTCTCTTTTCCTAGCGGGGGTAATCAAGGACTAGACAAGGAGTCAGGAAGAAGGAGGAACACTGTGACCAGGATGCTAAATGGAAGCTAGCATGCCTTGTGCCCAAGACGGGTAGCTAAAGCCTGTTGAACAGGGGAAGGAGGGTCTAGAAGATTACACTGGGAATTGTTTTTTTCTTTCATTTGGCAGCTGAAGTTCTTAAGTTACCATTTAATGTCATTGGAGCGCCTGTATCCAATTGTTCTCACCGAGGTTATGTGAGCTACAGTGCTGTTACTAGCCTTCCTGTGTACGGTCTTGGCAAGCTAAACAATCAGACTAAAACTGAATTGAGACAAAAGCCCGATGGATTGTGGGGAGAACCAGTGCAACAGAGTAACTATACTTCCTGTCAATACCCTATTTCATTGGCAAAAATGCATTGATTGCTTTGCATGCAGGCTTGTGTGTAAATACTGCTGAGTATCTCCTTTTTTCAAGCATTATTTCCACTTGATTGCCAGGGAAGCTACAGCATGTCAAACTAAGTAGGGAAATATATTTTATATCCTCTTTATCTCTAGGACTTCTGTGGAGAGTTGTGTGGGAAGCTGGCTAGCAGAGCACGGCCGTAATGGAATTCAGCTAGTTAAGCGATAAGGGCAAGGACACTGGGCAAGGTAATCCTTACATAGAGCGAAAACAGGATGTGTGGGAAAAAGGAGAGAACTCAACACCTGCAGACTACAATAACACACGAATAGGCGGAGATGACTTTTAGCTAAGAGACCAATGATGAGCTTAGCCTTGCAATATGTATGAGCCTCATTATTGTATCTATATAAAGAACAGAGTTGTTGATAATAAACTGAGACTTGTTGATCATCATCGGATGTGCTTGTCTCCCGTCGTTCCCGACAGACTTCAGTGTTCCAGGCTTCACAAGCATTCTTTTGTAGTTATATGTGACTTAAATGAAACTTTGTTTTTCAGGGAGCAAACCACTGCACTGCCATCTCCTTGTGAGTGGGACTGGGAGCACAGCTGTACATCAAGCCCAAGGCATCGCACAGCAAGTAGACAACGGCACTCAAAAATCGTCATTCCCCCCAAGGTACTAGTCAAGTTGCATCACTTAGACCCAGCCATTAGTTTAAAATTATGCATTCTTGTCATGTGCTAGTTATGATGTATATTCTTTTAGTGTTTTTATAAGGTTTCAATAAATTGTGCTTAGTAGAGTAATATGAAATTAAAACTAGTTCTTTTGAATTTCCAAAGAAACTTAAAATTATTACATGCACATTTGCTGAGAACCTGATGATGTACAACAGGCCTCCTGAAGAGCAGAGGTTTCTGCAATGAAGTCAATATTCGGCTAAAGTTATGCAAATAATAATGCACAGGCCTGTACTAGTTCATCTGTTAGCCAAACATTGGTAAAGAATGGATGTAATCTATGATGATGTCTTCAGCAAATATAAATATTTAGCATGGACTTGGGGATAAATAAATTACTTTAAGCACAAAGAGTAATATTCATGGGAGTTGCTTAGTGACTCAGTCAGTCCTGGGAAACAGAATAGCCACACATAGGGAGAGTTGTTTTGCTGCATATTTTCTTACAGTACATCATTAAGGTAAATATAATCCTTTTGGCATATTAACCTTGCTTTTGAAACCCTGTCTTAAGTGCTTCCAGAATCACTATAAAATGCATCTTTAGTTTTATGTGTCGATCGAACATGCTTGGCTTGTTTTTCTAAGTCATTAACAGATGATGATGTTAAGAGAGGAAAAGGTTTTTATGCCGACGTTTTGCAAAACTATAATTGACTTAACTTTCATTCTTATGATGAATAGCTATTGTTGCTTTAGTAATTTACTTAGAAATGTGTGTATCTGCTGTCCTGACTTTCTAATTTGTGACATACTTAACCAAACTACTTCTCTGTTTAATTTTCTGGAAGGGAGGGAAAATTTGATACATGAATATCAGTGAAACATAGCTAGGCAGGAATGTCTTAGGCTGCTGAGGTCTTGAGCAGCCTCTAACATTTTACTCAAAACAAAAACTTTCAATGGTGGGGTATGCAAGCTTTACACTGGGGAATTTGGATAGCTGAGAGCTCAACTCTTAGCAAAAGAAACTCCAGAACTATTTATCAACAAGGTCAAGATGGCTCAGAAAGTGCATCCAGCCACTTTGTCTGTGGGCTTTCTAGGAGTTGTAGAACTGGCAAGTGAATGACTGTGTCCATCTGCTTTCTCCCTGACTGTTCTTGCTGTTCTCTTTTGGACTCTTGCCAGCTCACTTTAGTCATTTGCGAAAAACATCGCCCAAAAGTGGGCATTAGTACCCTAGCTGGGACCTTGCTGTTTCTGAATAGGGCTGCAGAACTGCTTTGTTTCTTAATAAGCTCGTCAGCAGGAGGTTTGCCAGTATAAATAGGATGGGGAGAGGCAGAGCTTTGAAGCATAGTTTTCGTGCTCTAAAGAACTAACTTGGCTGAAGAACTGCTGTCTGGAGCTTTGTTTTTTATATTAACCCCTATATCAGGAAAAAGAAAAGTAACACATCTTTGTGTATATTACGTCTTGTGTAATCTGCATATTCTTTTGCTTGTTTTTAATAAGCATAATGATCTCCATGAGAATGGGATCTTTGTTTATTTTATTTTGTTAATTAATTTGAGCCATAACATTTGATTACCATGGTAAAGCTTTGATGTTGTTAGGGCTTGACTTCTAGTGGGGAAAGGCAGATAAATAGCTAAAATCAGAGGATTGTTTCATAGCCTTGCCAGGAGTAGTCAAAAAACGTGGAGAAGAGAGGAAGGAAATGAGATGTAAGCAAAATGAATGTTCAAACAGAATGTGCCTGCTGTTTAAAATGAAGAGAATTGGGGAAGAGATTTCCTTTCAAGTGTTGATACACCCTTTTGTATGGCGTTTGGGGAGAAAAACAGTACACACTTATGTGGTTTGGATTTGTTTAAACTACATTGTTATTTCATCCTTTATAGTAATGGTACTAGATTTTTGTAGCTTCTTAGTAGTAGAGGTTGAAGTGCTTATGCCAAGGAAAGTTGTTTCAATTTGCACTGTCTGTAGAGGAGGGGGTGGGGTGGTGTATTCAAGCAGAATCACTGTTAAGACCCTGTTTCACTCTCTAGCTGTAGGTCAAACTATTTAATTTGCTTGCCTTACTAGTGTAATTTTCTAGCAACTACAGTGTAATTTAAAACACTGCTCAGTTGAAAATTTGTTTAGAAAATATAGATTATATTTCCTTTTCTCAAACTATAACTTTTATTAACTGTTACCTGTTAATAATGTTTATTAACAAACACCTTTGCATATTCTCATGCTGTTTTGTTTATCCTATGAATATTCTGTACATCTGTGTTTTCAAATTGGTATATCTTTGCAAAAAAAAAAGTAACAACAACAAAAAAGCAGTCTTCAGTTTTAAAGCAAAACAAACTTGTAATGTGTGAGAGCTAGTAGAACTGATGACTATTCAAAACATATAAAGGATGTAATATAAAGGAAATATAAAGGAAAATACACATTACATTACACTATAAATATATATATTACTGTATTTCATTCTGTTATGTCCAATGCTGTTCCTAGATGTTCAGCATGTAACAGTGTATTTTAATATTTCAAATTTTTTTGTGAACTTGAAACTGAGTTTATGATTGGCTTAGAACAGTGCTGCCTCTTGCTCTAAATCATTATCTACATTTTAAAATTTTGAGCGGTTTGAGGTGTCTCAGTATCTAGGTTTAAAAAATTTAAAATACTCTGCTCTTGAGAACATCATAATAGGTGGCTTCATAAGTGACAGAGGATTGTACACTGTTTATTACCACATAAAAAATATGTACAAAGTGCGGGATGCTGTGTATGCTGTGTTTCTTCCCAGGACATCTATGCCTTCTAAAATAGCATCCTCTTTGGGAATTGTGAAGTGTGTTTAGCTGTTCATCCTTACACTAGATCAGAGACAGCCAACAGACCAGACTCTGCAGCTGCATGCCAAAATCTTTATGTTGCATAATCACAAGCTGTACTTTGGAAGTGGAGACAAGGGGCAGAGTAATAATTGCATCATTCTGCTTTAAGCTGGCACTTGAGTCATGCAGTAACTCCAGAATGAGAGGATAATTCAGGTGGAAAGGGACCTCAGGAGGTTTCTTGTGCAACCTCTTGCCCAAAACAGGGTCATCTGTGAGATCAGAACAAGTTGCTTGGGGCTTTACCCAGCTGGGTTTGAAAACCTCCAAGGACAGAGACCGTACAACTTCTCTGTGGTGAGTCCATGGTTTGTCTGTCCTAAAGGGGAAATTTTTTCCTCCTTATATACATCTGAACCTCTCTTGTTTGAACTTTGGCCCTTTGTATCTTACTCACCTTAGCACTTCTGCTAAGAGCCTGGCCTCATCTCTTCAATCTCTTCCTGTCAGCACCAGTGAGCTGCTGCTGAGTATCCTGAAGCCATCCTTCCTCCAAGGTACACAAACCCAGCCTTCTCTTGCAGGGCCAGTGCTTCAGCCTCCCCAGCTGTAATGACCCTTCACTGGACTCTACATTCAAGACTTCTAAACACGGTTGCAAGTCTTGAGATAGTACTCAAGGTGTCTCTTCTCCAGTGCCCCAAGTCAGAGATTAGGATTACTGTGCCATATATGTGACAACCCCAGCGTAGAGCTGCGTGTGTGAACCATATGTATGTGGCTCCTGAGCAGTTTGAGAGTCAGAGGTCAGCTACCTACACATCCTCTAATCCTGAAGGTTGAGTCTGTTAGGGCCCAGCTTACTATATAAAGAAGCAGACGTAATTGGATTTATGAATCATTTAAGTAGAACTGGGCTGACTGATTTGTGTGATTTTGCAGGCTGATGACAAATGGCAGTCTAAAGAGATTGCCTGGAAGGGAAGGGGGAAAGGCTGTTTGACAACATGGTATTTTTAGAAACTTCTACAGTGTCTCTCGTGGCAGGATCAGGAACACTTGCTTGAAAACAAGAGCAAAACTGACATCTCTGTTCAGATACATCCACAACAGGACTAACAGCCTACATTCCCAGTACCTCTTTCTGAAATCAGTTCCCAGCTCTTTGAGGAGGTTGCCTGTTTGCCTTGCTGTCTAGCAGCACTACCAAATTTTCAACTTTAACACTTAAAGAAATAGAAAAATAATTGATTGTCATAAGGACAGGTTAAAAAGCTTGATGGTGGAGAGCAGGCGGAGAGAACCTGAATCACAGCATGGTTGCTGTAGGCAAGTTGCAAAATAGCCTTACTTGGTTGGCTGGAGTAACTGTGAGAGGCAATTGCTTGTTTTAAATTTGCATCCTGTAGTATAGTGTTAAAGGGGTGTTGCCTCTGTGGATGCTGGAAGTGGCACAACTGCTTAATTCACAGTAGCATTAGATAATTATGGAATACGTCCTAGGTTTTGCATGATTCGGGCTACAGCAAGTGATCTCTCTAAATTAATGCTACACAGACCATAAATTCAATCTGATTGTAGGCAAACAATGTCTCCCTTGATTACTTAAACTGAAAAATCTCAATGTGAAATGCATTCGCTGTAAGTGGTTTGCATGTTTTTCATGAAGTTAATACCAATAATCTTTCAATTGAAGTTAATTTTACACTTTCTGTACACCTACATAACATTCCATTAAATCCCCTGCAGATTATGCCGCTTTGTTGAGTTATTGCACATACAGAATAGCTGGTCCTAAATTCTGCAGAGAACAGCTGCAAACGTGTAGCCCATTTCACATAATTTTGACACAGTGCTGATACCCAGCCTTTACTCTTCATGATGCAGTATCTCTTGCAGGACTGACTATAACTGGACCTGCATCTCCCATTTCAAAGGGAGACTAGTGATTGAAATGTGCATGCAGCCATACCTCCAAACACTCAGTTTGCTCAGGGACCTGCACAGGCATATCAGGCCATTTGGCTGGGCCTCCTGCCCCCCTTCTGCTTGTGTTGCTATGCCAAGTGAGTTTTGGCTAGTTTATATGTATTCTGTATCCACACTAAGGGGTCCTGTGATGTTTCAGAGAAGATGAGACACGAGAAGTTATACCTATTTTTAAACAATATGCTTTTCATAAGGCCTACCTGGATATCTGTCTTGGGAGGACATCTTGGTCAAAGAGAAGGCCTCAAAGTTTGTTCTTGGTGATTGAATTGCAGGATAAAAAACTGGACAATTGTTACCACACTGTTTCTTACATCAGTCCATGCCGTCACTGAGCATCTGGGCATTTGGCGAAGCTTTAGAGTGAGTAGGGGCGCTACAGGCCCCTTAGTGCTCACATCTGCAGGCTGGTATGGGATGATTTATATACCCATTGTGGCAGCGTAGCTGTTTAGTTTGAGAAAAAAATTAAGAAAGCGGGAAAGGGTATGTATACTTTGCTCTCAAAAGTGAGCAAATTCTATGGACAAACATGGGAAATATTTTGATAAGCCCACATGGATTATTCTCCATCTGTTATTGCAGGAAACTAAATGAAGACAAACTGATAGGCCCTTCCCAGATGGTGTTTTGTGGTAAGGGATTGAAAATCAGCCTATCTTGCTTGTGTAATTATGGTCAGTTCCTGCATCAGTGTTATACTTACCTCAGGCTAGCCTGGTGTGTTAACTGTGGTTGCTGCCCTACAGCTCAGGGAAGTATAGCCTCTCTTAGTGATAACACCTTGTGGCTTCGATGAAGTCACAGAACTTGACCTAAAGGAGGCTTTAGGTCAAGCCACAGCTTTTGTCTGGAACCACAAATAATCCTTCTTGGCCTTGGGCAGGATAGGCAGACCCTTAGATTGCTCTGACTGGCACTGCCTTGCACTCCCCAAGAAGCTGTGTCTAGTGGGGGAATCAAGTGGTAGCTCTTCATTTTTTGCTAGCACCTATGTGGAAGAAAGCAACTTCAAGAGACTGGTGCTCTACCTTAGGCTGCCATGAACTTTTGTATTTGTGTTAAGAGATGGCAGTCAGGAGATCTGGTGGCTTCTCCCTTTCCTGTCTCACCTTATGACTGACAAGCGCTTCTTTTCAAAAAGTGTATTACCATGCAGCTTAAAATAAATGTTGTTCTTGCATCTAAAATTGTTGTAGTTGTCTGCAGCAAAACCATGTTGTTTTCATTGTGTCATGTCATTTCAATAAGTACTGGACAGTGGATTTCTCTGCTAATGCTGTGATGTAACATTCTATGATGATATTGCCAAACAGTGCTCTTCGAAAAGCTGCCTCCAGTTTGCAGAGGTGCACACCGGTGTGGAGAGGGACAGCTGTTTTGCCTTGCCATGCTGTATCTCATGGACAAATTCTTGATGCCAGAAGCTATCACAGGATCCCATGTGTGTGAATTACCTGCCCCCTGTGCTTCATTTTTCCAAGTGGTCATGTCTTTGGGCATATACTGGACTGCTAGTGTTGCAAAAAAGTTATATGGTATCATATAACAAGTGAGTACTTGTAAAAGTAAGAGGAGGACGACATGAGAGAAGAGCAGAGTTTGTGCTTTGGCATTTTTTGGGCTTAGTCTCTTCAAATTTGAGGGTAGGCTATACAAAGTAACAGGCTATTAGCTTTTTTCTTTTTTTTTAAACATTGGCTTAAGAAAGCTTTTCCTTTACAGTTGGTTCTCATTCTTAGTTTCTTCCTTCCAAGAGTTGATTCAAGTATTGCCTCATCCACCCAAAATAGCATAAAGCCAGGAAGACAGCAACACTTGGGAAAGAAGTCTTTATTTCTGAATATAATGTGGTTGAATTTCTGCCCATCTTCTCTTCCTTAGTGCATTTAGTGACCACTTTATTTTTGAATATAATGTGGTTGAATTTCTGCCCATCTTCTCTTCCTTAGTGCTTTTAGTGACCACTCATTTCTGCAAGCTTTTGGGAATAGTTAACTCAATAATGTGCTTTTTTTAGAATATGTAATTACAGCCCCCAAAGCAAGCAATTCGGCCTCTGAATTAATAGCAGCAGTGTGGACTTTCAAGACTGATGTGGAAGGCTGTTAGGTAGTGGGAAGGAATCTGACCAAGGCTCTGGACGTGATGAATATGCAGGCTGTGGGGGAGCTTTCACATCCACGTCCTCCTAAACACATTGCCAGAAAAGGTGGACATGACTGGTGCAAGTCTGTTTGACACAAGAGGGCTGTGGATGCTGTCCGAAAGCCTCATGTCAGAAATGCTGCCCGGTCTTGGGCCACAGCCCCCATCGCTCTCGTTTATGTTGTGACAGGCGTCAGCTGCTGGCCGCTGCCAAGGGCAGGAACACAAGAAATATTTTTGTAAATGGGGAATAACAATTCTCTTCTTCCCAGGGAGAATGGGAATGTTTCTTCGCCTCCCCGGGGCGTTTACAGGCATGATTGGCTGGCGGCGGGGGCGGCCGGGCCCCGGCAGGACAAAGTCTCTCTGTGGAGGGCCGCTCAGAGCCGGCTTTGTGCTGCCGGGCTCCGGC
>JAHLSL010013749.1:5252235-5286800 GCA_025920805.1 Petroica traversi
GGGGCACGGCCGGGCAGCGCTCCCGCGAGGACCCTGCTGCCTTTGGGGCTCCTGCTCCCGCCTTCCAAGTGCCCTGCAGGAGGTGGCAGCGCTGCTCCTGGTGCTTGGAAGCCTTTGTAACATGCAGCATGAGTCGCGGGAGGGGAGGGAAGGGGGGGGAAGGAGGCTTGCATATATTTACTGTGCATCTATTTGTAAATAAAAAATGTCTTTTGCCATGCCCAGGGCATCACCAAGAATCACACCGTGTGCCTGAGAATTTTTCAAGCACTCCTTGAGCTCTGTCAGGCTGGTGCTATGACCATTTCCCTTGGGGGCTGCTCAAACACCCTCTGAGTGAAGAATGTTTTTCTAATATCGAATCTAAACACCCCCTGACACAGCTTCAGGCCATTCCCTCAGGTTCTGTCACTGGTCACCACAGAGAAGAGATCAGTGCCTGCCCCTCCTCTGCCACTCACGAAGGAGCTGTAGACTGCAATGAGGTCAGTCCTCCAGACTGAACAGACGAAGTGACCTCAGCCAATTCTCACAGGCCCTCACCATTTCAAGGCCATTCACCATCTGGATGCTCTTTGGATGCTCTCTAATAGTGCTATATCTCTTGAGGTATTGTGGTGCCCAAAACTTCACACAGGATTTGAGGTGAGGCCACACCAGCACAGAACAGAGCAGGACAGTCAATAAATGTATAATGTATTTTCTCATATTCTTAAGAAGCCACTTGGGAACTGTATTCCTGTCTTTCCTATTAGAAGTATTTTACTCCTTTTTCTTTGTTTCTGTGCATGTCTGGAGAAGGGGAACAGAACTGGTGAAGGGTGTGGAGCAATAGTCCTGGGAGGAGAAGCTGAGGGAGCTGGGATTGTTTCGCTTGGCGAAAAGGAGGATCAGGAATGACCTTATTGCTCTCTAAAACTGCCTGAAAGGAGTGTAGCCAGGCGGGGCTACAGACAGCTAGTGACGAAATGGGAGGACATAAGCTCAAGTTGTGCCAGAAGGTGGTTTTGATTGAATATTAGGAAAAGTTTCTTCATAGAAAGGGTGATTATACATCGGAACAGGTTGCCAAGAGTTGTGGTTGAGTTACAACCTGGAGGTATTTAAAAGCCATGTAGGTATACTGTTAGAGATAAGGTTTAGTGGTGAACCTGGCAGTGTTACATTAACAGCTGGACTCACTGATCTTGGAGGCCATTTCCAACCTAAACAATTCTATGATTTAATCTGTCCCTTTCATAAAATCTTTTTTTCCTGGTACATCCTTAAAAGTGAAGCCTCATCTGTTGTCCAAGTTGATCTTAGCTGCAGAGTTCTAGTACTTGTTCTGCCCTCTCCCTTGGCCTGCCAATTCAGCTGACAGAAATGGCAAGAGAGTAATTCAGTGAGAAAAAATGAGCATGTTTTTGTGGCTTTAGAAAGCAGTCTTGGCTTGCTTTTTAGAACTAAACAGCAGAATTCACAGAGTGAGTCAAGGGGCTGCATGTAAATGAGCAGGAGGAGCATGGAAATTGTTATGGCCAGAAAGAATTTGTTTAGTTCATACCACAGTAAGCTGACTTGAAGTTGTGTGTTTGGGAAGGAAAAATTGCATAGGCTAAGATGAAAATGGGTGTTGGTCTTGTGAGAACCTTACAAAAGTGCTTATTTTCAGAGGCAGGGAAACTGACAACTCCAAGAACAAGACAGATTTTCATACACCTTAGATTTTCATAAGCCATTTTTTAAGGTGAATTGTGACTTGACCTAAAAATATTTTAAGAAAATCCTGATTCTTCCTTTTCTTCCTTTAAAAATGCTTGTCCTGCCTTCCGAAAATTTTCAGTATAATTGGTAAATGTTTGGTAAAAATATGTAGGAAATACAGTTTTCCTAGAGGGCATCTTACTTCTTGAACAGAAAAAAACATTCTCCAAAAAACAAGTTGCTTTTTTTTCCCTTCCCCAAAGAGTACAAGGTATGCATTACTCAGATATTTATATGTGCAACCTCCCCATTTTTATGTAGGTGTTTCTTTAATACAGAGTTGAAACAAAACAAAACTGTCAAGAGATTATGTGCCCTACACTATAATCCAGCAAAGGATGCCTTATGCCACATTCTTTACTGTCTTCTTTTCAGTGTCCAGGTTAGTCCCTTTCTATTTTGCAATTGCAGAGAAATTAAATATTTACAAAACTTGAATCCCATGCCTCTGTTTTGATGTGGTTTTTTCCTGTGCTTTTGCAAATTCCTGCAAAAATTCTCTCAACTGAGGATGCTGTTTCATCACTGTGAGACATTTGAAGAATGCTACTGCAGGGGCTGCTTCCCTGGGCAGATTGTGTGATACCCTTCATTACATTTTAGCATAATTTGTCATTGAGATGCTGTGAGCTGGATGAAGTGATACATTTTGCATTAAATTGTCAAAGATCCAGGTCAGCATAGATCTTCTCTGTGCATGCAACCTTTTTCCATCCCCTTGGGCTTATTGGTTAAACAATTTTTGTTCACTGGGAGATCTGGGGCATTATGGTGTGAATGTTAATATCAAGGCTGCAATGCAAACGAGACCTAGATGCATTTGTCAATTAATATTCTCAATAGTCTGATGAACAGTGCTATTGCCCTTCATTGCCCCAGTTCTGGTTTCTAGTTCATTTTGCAGTCTGGAAGGCATTTGTTGTGTCGTAGTACAACGAGAGGTAGAAATGAATGCAGGTTCTGCCACTCTGTTCTTCTTCCTGTGTTAGCTGGCTAAAACTCCCACAGTGGGAGAAGGTTGATTCCAGTTTTCTGATTACAAGGGCTGTTATCCTGCAAGACTTGTGTCTGACAGAAATGAAGGAAATCTGTGTGTTGGCTACCTTGCACAACAGTTAGGCTACTTGACTTGAAGTCAAGAAACCCTAAATTATGTTCTTGGCTCTGCAGCTGAGAGCTTTGGTACTGGGTAATTCGTAAGAAGGAGTAATTTTACTAAATGGAAGCAAAATTCATAATGAAATAGTGCTGATCACAGTGTCAAGTAGTGACTGTGGGCATTGTTGTCATGATGGATTCATACTATTCCTGAAAGAAGGGAAACAAAAGACCCCTTCATTATTGTTTAGTTAGCAGTTCTCATGTGATTATTTTTTAAAGTTTTCATTAAAATTAAGAAGTAAAGATTGGTTTGTGAATGCCCAGAATAGGCTTGTTGTACTTCATGCAGTATTTGCCAGTCCTGTTTTAGATAGAATTTACAATTTATAGCAAGTGAATGGTGTAACTTTTGGGTGAAATATGATTAAGAAAAGCTTTAAACAATATCTTGTCTTTTACATGAATAATGATTTGTGTTTCTGTATGGTTACATTCAGTTTATCATACCTATGAAAAAGGTTTTTAGAAACGTTATGCTAAACTTATGCCTTCTTTAGGACTTTTTAGGCAGCCCTTCAGATTGCTGTTTCTATATACATTTTGTAAAAGAAAGGTTTCTCATTATACACAGAATCACAGAATGATTTGGGTTGGAAGGGACTTCAAAAATAATCTAATTCCACCTCCCTTGCCATTAGCAGGGACAACTTCCTGAAGACCAGGTTGCTGATGAATGTGTTTGTTACCTTTCCAGTTGAGCAAAAGGATTTTGCTAATATTTGTTCTTGTTGAGTAATTTGTTTGAATATAACTGATAATTCTTCATTAGCAGGAAGAGGAAGAAAGGATTGTCACAGCTCATTTCTATGTGAACTTTATTTCTTCTCCTTCAAAAATTTCCATTCCAGTGCAGAAGTATGCTACGTGCACAGTTTGTGACTTCTTTCCCCAGCTTCCTGCATCCTGATAATATAACCCATTGTGATGGTAACAACCATTTTGATTTTACTGGTAGAATTTATGATCTTGTAACATGGAGCTTGTTCCTTACATTTCTTCTTTGTGCCCTTAGGAGGAAAGAGAAGGAGTTTCTGCCATTGTTGAAAAGCAATTATCTGTTACTTCTAATAGATATATTTTGCAAACCATTTTTTATCTATTTACTGTCTTTAATCTGAGCCTTTCACCATTCTGGGAACCTGTTTCTTGAGGAGACTCTGTTGCTTCTCTTGGAGTTGCTGTATTTGTGCAGGAACCTATATGAAAAATAGGATATGCTTCTCTGAATCAGAGCATTTATTGGTAGAAAAAAAGGTACCTCCTTTAGTGTGAGATGTTGGCTGTATTGTGAAAGATCAATGGGTAAAAGTAATTTTTTCTCTTTTTCCTGGATCCTAATCAAAGGTCTGCTGTATCATACCCAGATAATTCATGGGAACACATCAGTTGGAGCCTTCTTTCAAGTGGCTTTCTCACGGCAGGGGAATGAGCTGGTAAAGGTCCTGTTCCTCTTCAGTATTTTTCATTATGTTAGGAATACTTGGCAAGCTCTGGTTCTGCAGCTTGTGTTACATCATCTCATCATCATAATTTTTTAGATATCTTTAATAACCTAGGCTGTGGCATTTAGCTGGAAAAGAAGAGGTGTGGTCCTTCATGCCGCACACTGATGTATAGATTGCTTCTCATTTCACTGAGCTTCCACTCTTTATAGAGGGCATTTCTTTAGTGACAGCCAGAAACTGAAGTGGATCAGGATCTTTGAAAGCCTGTAATCTGGGGCCATCCTTTTTTGTCCATCATAATTGTCTTTATGAGGACAGGTGACACATAAGGGCAGTTTCTGATTCCTCGGATAGTGTACCTGGTCTTTGAGACCAGGAGTAATGACATCTTGATGCAGCTTTGGACTCCCTCCACCTGGCTGCTCCTGTCAGTGGCGAGAGGAGACCCTGCCCCTCTGTCTTTTACAAGTGGATAGCTTTCAGTTAAGCTTGAAGTTCTTAATCATCTTTGTCATAGGAGTCTGTCTTTAGGGTAAACCTAGACTCAGCTTTCAAGGTTTCTGTGCTTACATCCATAATAGCATATGTAGGGGGACAGGAAAAGTTGGAGGGCAAGGACCTCCTTTTTTGTGTTACTTCTATAAGAGCCAACAAGACTGTTTCAGGTCTCCTTTCTGCTTGCTTGGACAGATTATGTCTTGCTTGTATAGATGCAAGGTGTGCGTGAGGAAACACCCTATTTCTTCTTTGTCTGTAGGGGAAGAGATCAAACATAGTGCTAGGTGTAAAACTTCCACCAGGGTGAGCAGAGAGATGCAGCCTGCTGCTCTAAGATTTTGTTGTGACTTTCTGAGGTAGCTCTGTTGAGTTTTCTGAGAGCTCTTTTTTTCTTTTCGCCTTCCCCGGTTCAGAAACCGGACCATCATGCTTAGATTTCTTTCCCCACGTGATTCACCAACATTTTATTGTCAGGATAGACTCCCAGAAAGAACCAGTGTGTTATCTGTCATTGGATTTGAGCTTGCTTTATAAAAGAGTTTCAATTTTAAATGTCCATGGATAATGGGTGTGATATGATATGAGTTTCAATTTTAAATGTCCATGGATAATGGGTGTGATATGTGTACAAGCACCTGCTCTTGTGCTAGTAGTGAAGTTAGGCTATAGTTTCCCTTTATCATTAGTTTTTGTGAAGAGGCGTGCACGTAGAGTGAAAGGATAGTGTCTGGGACAATGCTTGCTTGAATTTTTTTTCTATCTCACTTTAAAATAGTTGAATTGAGGTATTCCTATTCCGAAGATACTGTTTTCCTTCAAAATGAAACATCCAAATGCAAACTCCTGCATCTTTCTGTTAACTCTATTGTCTCTTCACTTACAGCAATGTGCCTAGATTTCCTGACTATTTTTAAAAAATTATTTTCAGAAACATTTTGTTTTAAATTTTGGTAGAGGCAATCCATCCGTTTTTCTCACTGTGTCCCTTTAGAGAAAAAGGATAGTCCAAAACCGAGAGAGAAGAGTCCTCGGAGTTGTAACTGCCACAGCTCATGGATAATGTTTCATCATTTTTTTTCTCTATGTCATCATGGTCTTTTCTTCTCTATTTGGAGTGCTTCTGAAGCTTTTCCAGGGCATAGGGGAGGAAAACAGAAAAAACTAAGAAAACAGGGCTAGAGAAGTCTTAAAGACATACTTACATTTGTTTCTTTTTCCTGCCCTTTTTGTAAAAATAAATAAATAAATACCAGTTTTGGAAGCTGTGAATGTGAGTCTGTTGAGAGGAATGTGTTTACTCTTTAGAAATGTTGATGGAGATTTTAAACTGTTTTGACCAAACTCTAATAAATATCTTACTTGTGTCCAAGAGGGTGGTGAGACTGATGAAGGTGCAAGCCTGTGTTCATCCTAATTCTGCTCGTGCAGAGGTGGGGTCACAGTCAAAATGCAGAGTGCTGAATTCAGCCTTCATTTTGCATAGAAAAATTTGAACACATGCATTGTCCCTCTGTGGCTCCCCTGCCGCACCCCTGCCCCCCCCAAAATAAGAGCCCCAACAACATAACCCTTCGCATTTTCCACTGCTATCTGAATTAATACTCTATAGCAGTTAAAACTGGTGTATAGTGAAAAATGAAATTTATGTATGGAGGTTTTGGTTCGCATTGTGTACAAAACTTGGCATGTCTTCCTATCTGTTCACTGCCTGTGAAACTTACATAAAGTCTAGGGGAAAAGTTCACTTGAGGCTTAAATTTCACAGCATTCATGCAGCATAAATGGGAGTGATAGCTTGACCTATTTTCCAGTAAAGTAACCTATCTGTTTGGCTGTACGATTAGCTTATCATTCTTACAGATGATACCTCACTAAATGTTTGAGGGCATATACTGTTGTTTGCGGTGTGTATAATTTTGTCTCTATTTCTCTTTTTGCTTGCTGGAGCCAAGGACACACAGTTCTGCAAGAACTGTGAAATATTATAGTCAATATATGAATTTTCAAATAATCTACACTGTGCTTCTTAAGCCTTTTTTCTTTAAAGTTTAAATTAGGTTCCTGGTGAGGTGAACCCATATGTAGGTGAAAGAAGAATAAGGTGCTGCATAATGATCTGTTTTTGACACTTCATTTAAAAACAAACAAAAAAAAATAAGATTACAGCACTGCATTTTCCTGGGATCTCTGAAACTGGGAGTGAGTTAAACTCACAGTACATTTCCTTGCTGTGGTTTTGATGTGTTTCTGTGTGAAACTGACGGCAGGATTTGTTCGAGTATGTAGGCCACTATTGTATTAGAATTACATAACCGTGTTGAGTGGTGGAAACAGATGAAAAGACGGGATGTACGGCGTTCCCTCACAGATTATATCCTGCAACAATGAAGACAGCTCAAGCTCTGCAGAGAATGTGGTCACATGCAGTCAAAAAGTTGGGGATTTTGAAAGGGCACGTGAGTTGCTTTTTGTTACATCTTGCTCCACGTCTTTTCTTCCCCTCCTCCCCTCATATATCCCTCCCCTCTCCAACTCACACAGCCAGATGATTGTTGTGGCAGGTCTTCTGGTTTTGCTCTTTCAGCGTGAGTGAAGTTGTCTTCGGTGATCTCTCAGTAACAAGTAATTGTGTAAATCTCTGATGACTGTCAATTAGAGCTGCAACAGCTGCCTGTTTGTTGCACACTGGCGATTTTAGCACTTTGACTAGTTTCCTGCCAAAGATTCTGCTAAGCAGTCTATTTTGGGTATTTAGAAAGCACCTGTCATTTTAGTATATGAGCATTAGACAGATTTAAGCAAATCCTGGCTACAGTGTTCTAATTAGAAATGGACTGACTGTAGTCCCTAATGAATTTAGACTAACTAATTACAGTAATTTGCATTTACGGCAGGTAGCCTGTTGTCTGTGTGAAACCTGGGTGGACTTGTAAAACAGTTACTGTTAGTAACTGGAGGTGGGGTTCTTAACCATTTTGCCTGCCTTTCTCTCTCCAGTGTTTTGGTGTGCAATCTTGCAGTGAAACTGCGATCCTGTAAGGGATGCACAAGCTGCTCAGGATCCCTTTGTGTTTCCTTACAGATGAAGTATGAAGAAATTGGCAAGGTGATGAAGGCTTTTCATAACTCATCACTTGATGCATTCAGAGGAGAGTGACATCACTAAATGTGGAGTACAGGAATTTCGCAATTCAAGTGGAGACTTAGATATTAGTTTTGATCAAGTCCCCGGCTGATGATTTGTAACATTTGTAGTCTCTCCCTCCCTCTCACTCTTCTCCATTACTCTGACGGTATGGGTTAGCATCGTGACAATGGCAAGCAGCAGTACATTTTATAATGTTAAAGAGATTATTGTTTAGAGATTGTTTTTGCCTTACGGGCTTCCAAGGTGACCATTCAGTTCTCTGAACTGTGTTGCAGAGCCTGCATTGCTTTATCAGTACAGCAGAACTAGTTCTGTGTTGTCTTGGTAATTACATTGTACAAAATCAGCTTTGCAAGTACATAGCGTGCTTTCCTTCCCTGATGCAGTGTACAGCAAATGGGAGACAGTTTCCCAAGGAGCAGTTTCAAAAAATGGATTACTTTAACAAATACTGTGAATTTAAAAGTGTATTACTTAATTATCTTTTGTTTAATTCTCAGTAACAGTTTCAAGGTAAAAATAACTCCCAAAATTTACACAGAATGTACCTGAAACAGTCATTGATACTATGAGGAACTTTTTCTAGGCACAAATGAGATGATACTATGGGCTTGGCATTTTGCAAGACCTTAATTTTAGTGTCTGTAGGCAGTAGTTTCTCTTTCATTCTTACTACTTTTTTTTTTTTGACCAGATACCGTAAGACTTACTTGTCAGAGCAAAGTAAACTTAACTGTGTAGGCTTATGATGCTTTGGTTTACTACCCAATACATCTCTCCACTTGTGCACAAGGTTATACTTATGCCACTGCTCATGGAAGGCCTAGTTTTCTGGAAGGAAATTCCCGTAAGTTTCCTGTTTCGTATCCTTACATCCATCCCTGATATCTTTACAATCCTTTTCCTGCAGTGTTATACTGAGTAAGCAGTCATTTCTCAGGCCTGTCTTTGTCCCCATGGGTAGTAACCTCCCCATGACTGTGTTCTGCCTGCCTTACTCTTCCACCTGCTCAGGGCTGGCCTCAGTGTTCTTGGCTGGGAGGTCGTGTTGGCAGGAGCTGCCGACAGTGCAAACTGAATGTATGTGATGTTCGTGTTACACGTGTAAGTTCTTGAGACTTTTTTGTCAAGAGGATGGAAAAGATTTTCCAGCTTCTGTGCTTCTACAGAATTTGAACCCACCTGCTTGTCCTTCAAATTTTGTACTGACTTCCATTTCTAAAACTTTATTCAATGAACTCAGATGGAATTTAAATGTCACCAAGGCCTTGCTTCAGCACAGACTCGTTTTCAGTAGAGATTAAAAATACATAGAAAAGCAGGACTGCAGGAAGGGTCAGGTAAACTGTTTCCTGCATGCCAGACAAGCAAGCCTAGTCACTTCCATTTATGGCAGTATCACAGTGGTTCCAAAGAAAAGCTTAGTTAAGGAGGAATTTTACACTTGTGGCAAAGATTCTTTTAGTAAGGGAATATATCTAGTGCGTTCAGTTTCAGATAGCTGAAAGTTTAACTGGTTAAATGGTAATATCAGATAAAATAATTCCACCATGTGATTCAGCACATTCAACACTGACCCCAAGACACATTTGTTTTAATACTAATAGTTATGTACACATTCTTGTCTGAACTAGACAGGTCAAAATTTAGAAACAATTATTTATATGTATTATTTTTAATATAAGCCACCATCTCCTACATCTATTTTTAATTTTCTCTTTAATTAGACCCCAGAGGTTCTGGAAACTGGAAAGCATTGTTCATTTTCTGGCAGAACAGTGGAAATTTAACACTGTTCAGTGTTGTAAAATTCCTGGTAAGAATGCTGAATGTTTTGCATATTCCTTCAGGATCTCTGAGCAGGACTTATTTTTAAGTTTGTTTTTCAATACAGTGAATGTGCAATGGAAAATGTAAATCTAGTTTCTCTTTGGGGTGCACAGAATCAACTGGAACTATGCATCAACGGAGTTTTTTGCATATCAGAAATAATATCCATAACTCGCTGAACAGTTCTGCGCTGCCAAAAGTCACACTGTAAAAATGCCTTAAAGAACAGGCAGACCTTCTTGTGTCACTTCTCTGTCTGTTGCTTTAGTGTTTAGTTGTTAGTACTCCCTGTGATGCCTTTAAAAAGACCATTAACTCTGAACTGAAGTTCTGTCTGAAATTCAGTTTTCTGAGATAAAGGAAGATCACTTTCAGTGAAAACAAATAAAACCTATGATTTGAGTATGTGTATGCACATACTTATGCAGTTCCTGGATTTTTCTTCTGCAGTGGATGCTTTTTATTTTGGAATGTTTGCAGTGTGTCAAATGTGGCTCATTTTTCTCCTAGTTTTACAGGGCAGACACTGAAGGGGTTGGCTGTGTACTGTATGGTGCATCACAGCTGGGTGATTATTCTGTATTATATTTTAAGCTGTCTGTATTATATTTTAAGATGTTGGAAAGATTTCAGGTTGTATCATGTACAATAAAGTGATCGGTTCGTGATCAGTTTTAACTGGAAATGTGGAAAAAAATTGTTTCTGAGAAGTGTCACAGAAATGGCTATACCTGTACTATATAGTGTTATATTGTGTTTTCATGTAAAATTAAATTTCTTGATGAGAACCTAAATATTTAGTTATGTAATTCATAGCGGGCAAAAGATTTTGTTAAATCCACATGAACAAGATACAAGAGATCTGAAATCTAGTTCATTTTGAAAACCTCAGTTTCAACTGCTAATCTTGCTGCAGACTGGGACAGAAAGGTCTTCCATAAGTATTTTATGTGTTATTTGAATCAGGGCCACAGAATGCTAGTTGATCTGAATTAAATGCTTTTGCTGTATAAGGATTTTC
Source organism: Petroica traversi (assembly GCA_025920805.1). Lineage (NCBI taxonomy): Eukaryota > Metazoa > Chordata > Aves > Passeriformes > Petroicidae > Petroica > Petroica traversi. Next base: position 5,263,085 of record JAHLSL010013749.1, read on the forward strand.
CAGAAAATCAGAATGAGCTGTTAAATCAGTGAAACGTGAAAGGTTTCTACCACCCTGGACCTATTAATATTTTTTATGTTTTTTTTAAAAAAAAGTCATTAATTGAAATACATGAATTTAAGTCTAATTCTCCCAAAGTATTAGAATATGCAAATTATTTTTAAACCTGTGTTTTAGTGGAGTATTTCACATTTTAATTTAAATTGTTCTATGCTATGTGTTTTACTAATTGGTTTCTGTCTGCAACAGGCCCCAGGCATGGAAGAGCTGATATGGGAACAGTACACAGTGACCTTACAAAAGGTGAGTGAGTGCCTGTTATATTTTTAGTTTTCAAATATTCAAGCACTGGTTTACTCTGAATATGTTTTGCAATAGATGTTATTAGCATGTCTGAGTCTAGAATAGGATTAATTAATTGTCCAAATCAAATATTTTTTATTTTAAAGCTTAGTTGCTACTCATACAATAGCAAGACTCTTAAATGTTAAGAGTGAATTTAATTAACAGTATAAGTGCCATATTTGCTACTGTTTGGTCTTTCTAATGACAGTATAATATACCACATGTCAGCCACATAGCTAAATTCATTATTGAAGAGCCTTAAAAGTAAAGCAGATGGTTCTATCAAGCATAATGTGGTTTGTGTCCAAACTTTGTAATAATCACTGAACAGGATTCTACTGATTTTATTTTTTAATATACTTTAATATCTACTACTGTAGAATCCAGTGGGAAAATAGTGTCATTAAAACTTATGATACAGGTGGACTACAGGTGTCACTTTTAAAGGTTGCCTTTTAAAAGACGAAGTGTCTCATCAAGGGGAGTTGTTTTGAATTAAAGAAAATGGAGCACTTGTGCCTGTGTTCTGTGATACCTAGGCTGCCACATCACAGTGCAAGGTGTGCACTTTGGCTTCAGTGGTGGTAACTTCCCAGCTGTTCTGATGGCCTGAGTTCAGTGAGCAGCCTGTACTAAGCTGCCCAAGTTTTTTCACATCTTCTGCAGTAAACTGAACTTGATGACCCAAGGTGAAATAGCAATCTTTCCTGCAGAGCTTGTTCCATGTGAGAAAGTATGGTTGAGAAGAGTTGGTTTTTTAGTTTACAGAGGTAGACAGGAGAAACATTGCAGAAGGAGATCCTAGGTCCTGTAATTTCCAGCATTTCAGATCTCAGATATAATGTAAATTAGCATTACCTCTTAACCAGAGACAGACTTAAGCTACTGACGTGGCCAAGGGCCATCTATTGAGCTTGCTGTATTAGCCACTATCATTGAATTTTACCATTATTTTGAATCTGTATTGTTTTGGTGTAAAGCATTGAATGCTTCCTGTAAAGCTGAGGTGCTGCAAGTGAAGTGCTGTTTTAAAAGAAAACCACATTGCTTTTTTCCTCCTCAAAAAGATAATCACTTAATAGCAGCATTAGTGGAACACAAGGTGACATATGATGAACTACACATGCTTGAGTGGATGTTGGGGAAAAAGCATGACTTAATTTGATGTATTGCTTTGCCAATATGTAAGAATGTTTCATTCAAATGAAGCATAGTTTGTAATTTTTAGTGATATGATGTGTATGTTAAATAGCTGATAAAATTAAACTTGTGTGGTACTGTGCTCACCTTGCTGTCAGCAGTTCACTTTCACTAACAGCACAGGTTTAGTGCTATTGACATGCTTCCTTGGCATTCTTTGAAGCATTTCTTTGGTTTTATGAATGCTGTCTTAGGACTTCTATGGATATGTTACTTCTATGACGACAGGTTTGACATAATTAATTTATTTAAAATAGTTGATTGTGACAGAGAGTGATTATATAGACAATGCACAATTTCACTATTTGCTCTTCGTAATCAACCACGCTCTTGTTGTTTTGATTGAGGAGTAAGTAGTTGTCACAAACTACTTAACAATCATAATTAAGATAAGATCCTGGGAGAACTATTCACCTTTCCCAAGCATCACTAACAAAATAGATTTACTTAACAATAAATTTGGTATGAATAACCCATGGGATGATGAAGCAAAATACAGGCAAATTTAGTGAGCTCTTTACTTAAGTACTAACAATCACAAGGCTGTAGAGGCTTTGGAAGACAGGAACTTGTCATCTTGATACACGGATGTATAAACCTAATCTTTCTTAAATCTAGAGGTAATGTCTGTTTCTGCAGCACTCTGCATGCAGCTATCTTATTTTAAATAATATCTACTTAAGAACATTCATGTTCCTCTTCCTTGTCCCTGTCAAAACTCCTGTCAATGAATTCAAGTTTTGTTGTATTTGGTTTTGTTGTAAAGGATTCAAAACGTGGATTTGGGATTGCAGTTTCTGGCGGCAGAGATAACCCTCATTTTGAAAATGGTGAAACATCGATAGTAATTTCGGATGTACTCCCAGGTGGACCAGCAGATGGATTACTTCAGTAAGCACTTATTTCTTTGTCTGTCATTTTGAGGGGCATGGCTGTAGAGTACATAAAACCTTTAGACAGACTGGGCTGAAATCCTGGTGATTTAATCACCTCAAGGTTTGGTACCCTCTTGAGTATGTAACTTTAAAAAACCCCAAAACAAGTAAACCTTACATGGAAGTGTTAGTTGCTTTTTGTTAAGACATTAAATTTCAGTAGTGTTGAAAAGTCTTTAACAGTTTCTAAGTATGTTTCTTTCAAGATTGCATTTCATCCAAAGAAACAGTAGAAATACTTGGTATCTTAAAACATCCTCCTTGTTCCTCCTCAGTAAACATGTTTAGTGATCAATCATTAGTTTCCAAGAATGACTTAAGTCAGCCCAAAGAAAGTTTGCTAAAAATTTATTTTATATATGGAAGGAAAAATTATGGAGATAAAGAGTTTCTGTTGTCTTTCTTTGTTCTTGGTGAGGCAGCATCTATCGTGTATAAACAGTTAATCTCTAGACTGAGAGTTTCTGTCCTACACCATGTTTTCATCCTTTGATCTGAAATACCTGATGAGGACTAGACAATTCGGAAGAAAGCCAAATAATTGTGCAGCAATAATAATTCAGGAGAGTAGATTCTATCCCTTCTGCCAAGCATTTATTTCTGGTCAGAAAATGAAATGGCTGACATGGGAGTTATTGTTGAGTTACTAAATAAAAGGGCAATTGTAAAGCATGTTACAAGTAATTTTTAACATAAATGTACAAATCCCACATTGTGTAGCAGTGATCCCTGCACACCACACAGTCATCCATCCTGTTCCACAATCACCTGTGATTTGGGAATGAAATCATGTCCAGAAATTATGAAAGATCATAGGTAAATTGATGATGGCAAGGGAATACCAAGATATTTGGGCACTTTCAGAGAAAACATATTCTGAACAAAAATAAAGGTGAAACTGTTCCTCCAACAAATAGAGGTCTAACCTTCAGAGTGCATGGGGAAAACCATCCTGTCATCTTTTTTAGGGTAAAATGAGCATATATAGATGGTTCTCTTGACATAATATTATAACATTAAGTTCAATACTGGCTTTGGATATATGGACTGTCCAGAGAGCTATTTTAATTCTTGTATAAAACTGGATGAAACCAATACTGAAATATAGCATGCTGTTCTGGCATGCTCATCCACTAAAACGAATTGGAAGGGTATGAAAAGAGGCACAAAAATAATTTAGGAGTTATAGTGCCTTACAAATGGAGGCTTAGAGTATATAATCTTCTTATCTAAAAAGAAGATTGTGATGTGATTTGATTATAATGAAGATAAAATAGTTGGTACCAAAGATTTCTTTTATCTAGCAGAAAATGGCAAAGTAACCAGTAATTTATTGAGCTAATGCTCTGACTGTGACTGAGTAGTCACCAGAATAAACTGAGGTGTGGTAATTCAGGTTTTTAAAAATATTTTTCACTTTCTGTATTGAAATGCCTTTACGAAATTTATGGGGTTAAATTAATCAGTGTTATGGGATTATTTCATAGGGGGTTAGGAGAGTTAGGTGTTAGTGGTGTATTGGTTTTGAACTAATTCAATATCCAAGAGGTCTGAACAGAAAAGTTAGTAATCTCAGTTGGCCTATGTTTTAGGGCAGGGAGGACTTCTTGTGTATTATAGTTTTGTTGGGTTTCTTTTTTTCTCCTAATTACCCTTCTACAGAGCAGATGTGACCTGACCACCAGACTTTCAGAAAAATGTACTGCAGTTGTGCTTGTCAATATTTTCCTATATACTGGTATGACTGCAGCAGTTTGATGCTTTTCTGAAATTCTTATGTGGCAGAAGTCTAGCACTAGGTGTGAAAAAACTAGGAGTCCTGAAAGAATTTTTAAAATCCCATTTTAATACTCATCACAAATGTTCTTTAAAAACATTATGGCAAGGTACTTAAGCTGAACAGTATATACACAAAGATAATGCTGCTCAATGTCTAATTTTTAGGTGTACTGGAAGCTGCTTCTAGTATTCAGATATTGTAGAGTTTATACAGCAAACACAGATTTAAAGCAAAACTCCTTGTTAAACTGAATGAAATTCATAGGTTTCTTGTGAAAAATAATTAAAAATGAAAAATAAATTGTTCTGCTGTTTTCATGAAGACTCCTCTTAAATCCTCTCTTTCCTTTTTTATCTTCCCCCCCATTTCCAGAGAAAATGACCGAGTGGTCATAGTTAATGGGACCCCGATGGAAAATGTTCTACATTCCTTTGCAGTTCAGCAGCTTAGGAAAAGTGGAAAAGTGGCCACTATTGTAAGTAAATTCCAAATGTATTCAGTGTACAGTGGTACGTACCTGTGTAAACAGTCAGGATTCTAATTTTCTTCTATAAAGTGTACTTTAAAGGTATAAAGCAAAGCACTCCTTTGCCAGATGCAAAGTACAAAATAAATAAAACAAAGGCATAGTTTCTGCAGGTGAAACAAAGGGAAATTAATCAACAATATCACAAAGTTATTTTGTTGAAAAACTGAGAATAAAATGTTTATTTTATAATGTTTATTTTACTGAATAACAAGTGGTACAAAATAGAAGTTATGTGAGGCAAATGATGTTCTGCATACACAGATCTTGTGCCATAATAAATACAAGATTGTTCTTCCTCCATTTTTTTCCCCCCAGCTTCTATTTGAAACATGAAGAATACTCATCTGTTTAATTTCACATTCTGATCTTTGATAGGAGGTTGTTTGTTTGTTTGTTTTCTGTTGTACAGGTAGTGAAAAGACCAAGGAAAGTTCAGGCCGCTGCTCTGCAGAGAAGCCCCTCCCTTGACTATGAGGACAGAGCTTTGGATGTCATGGATGACCACGCAGAATTTGATGGGAAAAGTGCTCGAAGTGGCTACAGCGAGAGAAGCTGGCACAGTGGGAACGGAGGGCGCAGCCAAAGCTGGGGAAACAACCTGGATCAGAGCTATAGAGATGAGTACGACCGAGGGCGCAACCGAAGCAGGGACCGGGACAGGGAACGTGGCTACAGCCGCGAGCGAAGCCGTGGTCGGAGCGTTGACAGGAGCTTGGATCGAGACTACAGAAGAGATCGCAGCAGGGGAAGGAGCATCGACAGGGATGAACGGGACTACAGAGGAGACTACAGCCCACCCAGTTACAGCCATGGATCTTTATCTGACCCCAGATATGGGAGGGAAGTGAGGAGTCGCAGTCGGGAGAGGCTTCGCTCCCGCAGCCCCTCGCCTGAAGTACACCACCAACATGAGTACCTGGGACCACAGGACCAGAGTGCGCCCATCAGTGTTCTCTTAACAAAAGGCAGGCATAATGAAGGTGGGTATAACAGGGCAGGAGAGGAGTCAGCTTCCAGCACAGCATGGGTTTTGGTGGGGAAAGGAGAAGAGCTGAATTATTTTCTGCTTTTGCAGGTTAAGTGTTGACTATTTAACTGATGGTTTAAGTTGTTCTTTCATTCTTCCTGGCTGATTTGGGATGCTTTTTTCCCAGCACCTTGAGCTTTACCTTTGAGCAAAGATTTGTTCACGCATATAATTTTGGTCTTTTCAAGCCACTGTGTCCTTAGTTTTCCATTTTCTCTGCCCTTTTCTTCTGGTTCTGATGGAAAACATGGATCTGATCATGAGTCAGATTACATTTGGCACATCTACAAAAGGGTTAGCTAGAAAGGGTGAAGAGTAGACTCTGCCTTTAATAATAAGGTTTGTTTGGCTCTGGTCATTAAAGAATACTGAAATAGTAGCAGCTGAAATACTGAAATAGCAGTATTTCAGCCTTTCTATGCTGAGTATTGAAGTGTGGAAAGGAAAGCCTAAAGCCTGACCTTTTTTTCAATGTGAAATAAAGTCTTGTGCTGGAAAGCATATCTGAGATTAGGTTATACATTCTTCCCTGTTTGGGGGTTTTTTTGGGGGGGATGGTGGTTTATTTCTGGAGGGGTTGGGTGTGCCTGTTGGGCTTTTTCCTAATCTGCCCTGCTGTAATTTTAACAAATTTTTGCTAATTAAACTGTATGCAGGAGCTAATCTGATTTTTTCATTGACTCTGGCAACAATCCTATTTTCTCCTTTCTCTTCTTTCTCTGCATGCAAAGTTTCCACTTGAAGATATGTATACAAATAAGGAGAAATTTAAGGTGCATTTGTTAACTTTTATGCTTAGCTGTACTGTAATAATTTCTGCCATTCATTTGGATCCTTTGCAGACTTTCTGAGATGTGGGCATCTTTTAAAGCAGAACAACATTGTGTTGTTTTAGAATGCATGTTTTTAAAGAATGTTGTCTTTCTTTTTAAGTAGCAAATATACTGAATCAAGTAACTTAGATCACAGGGAAATAAGGGAGCAGGGAATTAAAAAAAAATCCTTTGCCTGAAACAACCAAGGCATTTCTGGAGTACAGATAGACAGGGTTAGCATGCAGCAACTGATGAAAAAAAAATACTTCTATTAGTGCTTTTTGACCTTTTTGCCCCTCTGTGCCATGCAAAAAATGACACAGAGAGAAGCTACTCCTGTATATTAATAAGAAGCTCCAGAACAAAGGCATTTGCTGCTAGAAGTGCAGACCAATTGTCCAACTGGAATTGAATTTGTGTTGTTGCTTGTTCATATCATGATGGTGTTGGAGACTCAGCTTAGGGTGGAATGGGCTTACCAGGCCTACATTTTTTTCTTTTTTTTTTTCATCATGGTGTAATGGTATTTGATGCATATACACTATGTAGTTTTTAAAACAATGCATCCTTGCTCATCCTTTAAGATACAGTGGATTATCTTCTTGTTTCCAGAATATGGACTCCGTCTTGGAAGTCAGATCTTCATAAAAGAAATGACCCGTACTGGCCTAGCAACCAAAGATGGCAACCTTCATGAAGGCGATATCATTCTCAAGGTCTGTTCTTGTTTTACTGCTAGCAATTTGGCAGGCACTGCTTATAGTGCTTATTCTGAAGTAGTCACATTATAGTCAAGTTCACTATTAAACATGAGTACTTGTTTGTAATTGTTGCCTTTTTGTGTCCAGATCAATGGTACAGTGACAGAGAACATGTCTTTAGCTGATGCCCGAAAACTGATTGAGAAATCCCGTGGGAAGCTCCAGCTGGTTGTTCTCAGGGATCGAAAGCAGACGCTGCTCAACATTCCTTCACTGAACGACAGTGACTCAGAAATGGATGGTGAGGTTTAATGTGGATCCAAAGCTCTGGACTCTGTGCAAGGACAAAATGGAGCTTCTGTTGTGTTGCTGTGGTAGAGCGGTATTAGGTTCTTTAAGAAAAATTATGAATCACAAATAAACCAAAGTAATAATCAATTAAGCAACAAGTCCCCTTCCTTTAGGTGGAAAATAATTTTGTAGTAACCATATAATTACATTTTAGGAAGGGGCAGGATAAAAGAACTAATGTTAATCTGGCAAAATCAGTCTTCCTGGAACAGGCAAATCAGTTGCTTTAATAAAAATTTTAAAAACAAGTGCATTGGACTGGTTTCTCCTTCCGAGGGCATTAACATTCATGGCAGCATTCAAATGGAGGGAAGAAATGGCAGGACAAGAGGAAATTAGGTGTCCCTGGATAACTGGTTTCTATTCCCTGTTGTGTACAAGTGCATGAGCTGTATCTCTCAGCATAATCTTCCTTTGGGAGGGGCTCAGGATGTTTGGGAGAGCAGGATGTTACACTATTTGGAACAAGATACTTGCTTTTCTGGTGTGAGAATATGAAGTGGAACTTTCTGTAGCTTTTACTGTGGTGTCTGGGGTGCAGTTCAAAGCTGAGGGCCACTCTTGTTTCCTTTGCCACTGAAGGGCAATGATGTGAGGATTGTTGATGTGAAGGGGGTCTTTGGTTTGGAAACATCCATGAAGCCGAAATCAAAGCCTGCTAACATCTGTGGTATGCTCAGAGAATTTTGTGTGATGTGAGGGTGTTTCTTGAAAGTTGTGTGAAACTTTCCTGAAATATTTTGGGAGGGTGGAGGGGTGAAAGCATTAAAAGGCACTTTTAAAATCTATGTCAAATCCAGCTTGAAACAAGAGCGGGCTGAAATCTCCAGTGTATCCTATATGTGAAAACTTTGTAAATGCACATGCTGATCAGGTGAACAGATAACTTAAACAAATCCTGCACATCTTGATTTGCCACTCTCTTTGCAGATATTTCTGAAATAGAGTCAAACAGATCATTCTCCCCTCAAGATGACAGGTTACATCATTCTGATCTAGATTCACATTCATCCAATGAAAAACTGAAAGAGAAACCAAAGTAAGGAATGGTCTTCTGCAGTTCTTTTTTCTCATGCTTGTCAAAGATGTTATTCAAATATGTTCATTCTTATGTGATATCATGACACCTTTTTTCCATTCTTTTTTTTTTAGTGCAAAAGAGGATCCCTCCAGTAGGATGTCCAGAATGGGAGCAATGCCTACTCCATTCAAATCATCTGGTGACATTTCTACTCCTGCTGTTACAGCTGTAGACCCAAACAAAGAACAGAAGTACCAAGACGACCCAGCAGGTCAGAGCCTGAAGGTTTTGGTTGTCTTTTTTTTCCCCTGGCCACAGAATGTCTATTCCCTCAACCATGCTGACAAAGCTGGGTTGCTCCTCATGTCAGCCCCACCCTGATACACAGAGAAGAGGTTTGTCTGTGTTTTATAGTGCAGGGATGAAACACCTGATATTATTTGACGGCAATTGCTTATTAGAATTACCACCTGAAAAAAGCAAATACTCTCCTAGAACATGTGCTGTTAGACTGTTGCCCTGAGCAGATGAATGAAGTCTGATCTAGCTTACCTGAAAGAGTGTGTATCCCTTCCATGAATTTTTTTTCAAGAATTCAAATAATAGAAATAAATTAATTTTAGTCAGGCGTGCTTGATTTTAAAATCTGTATTAAACTTGGGCATGGAGGGTTTGATTGCTATCTGATAGCTAAAAATTGCTGCCATTAATAACTTTTTCAATATCTCAGTAACTTCTTTTGTCTTTCTTTTTTCTAAACATTTAGTGCCTCAGCCAAAAGCAGCTACACGAACAATTCTTAAACCCAGCCCTGAAGATGAAGCAATATATGGGTAATGTGGCACTTATTGAGTTCTTTCTTCCAATTACCAATATGTGATTCTTGGCTGCATGGTTTTGTGTTCTTTCTCCCATTTGGAGTGATAATCCCTTTATAGCTTAATGCTGAGAAGAGGTGTCATGGCTTCTAACTGATGATATTTGAGATCTGCTTAGTTTTAGAAATATCTGCCTGGAATCTACCTGGAAGGTATAGAACACCCTGTGTTTCTGGGTTTACATGGGAACATATGCAAGAGTTTTATTTTATTTTTATTTAATAGGAAATCAATTTACTTGTTTTATTTTGAGAGTTTCCAAATACAGAAATCGAAGGATTAGGAGTTGGAATTGTTAGGAGAAGCCTTAAGTTTTGAAAATGTTGAAATGTTTGGTGTATTTTCTTAAATGGATTTTCTTCTCAGATCTTTTCTGGGTTGAACCTTGCATATGTTGTCATTGATGTGCAAATTAATCAAGTGATTATTTTGGTGAAGGGGAATTTATAATACAGGCTTAGGGTATTACTGAGAATGGCTGACAGATAAGCAGTGTCCTCTGAGTTGGAAGGTCACTCAGGCATACAGCTTTTCTGACAGCAAAAAAGCTGAGCCTAGCCCAGTAGTCTCTCCCACAGTAACGTGAAAGGACTGATGGTTAACATATCAGTAGATTATGCTTGGAAATACTTTTCTTTACAAGAAAATTTGAAGACTTTTACCAAATATGATAAACAGTAAAGAAAATAGATTTAATTAACAGTAAAGAAAATCAGTCTAATTCATATGACAGTTCTTTGGATTATAGAATGAAAAACAATGAGTGTAATTGCTCATAACTCAGTCTGTTTTCACAAAAACCACAGGTGTTCATATGACAGAGGACACAGTAAGTAGGGACCTACTCTGGGGTTTCAAAAACAGGGACCTATTTCCCTGCTCAGTCAAGTCTGTGCATGCCAATTAGTCACTATTCCTACTTCATTTTTCACTCTGAAAAATGCAAATTCTCTGCCTTCTGCCTTCACTGAAGGGTTACCTGGGTAAATACAGCCTATATAGTGAAAGAAAGGAGAAAGAATATAATTAATATGCTGTTGTTGAGGGGTTGCAATTTTTTTTCTTTGGGCATCCTGATACTGTTGTATGACTAATATCTGGCCTTACTTCCTTTTTCTGTTTGTTAATCCTGTAGTCCTAATACAAAAATGGTGAGATTCAAGAAGGGGGACAGCGTGGGTCTACGGCTGGCTGGTGGAAATGATGTAGGGATATTTATTGCTGGAATTCAAGAGGGTACCTCAGCTGATCAGGAGGGACTGCAGGAAGGAGATCAGATTCTTAAGGTATGTGTCCCTGAAATGCAAATAACTCTTTTTTGCTTCTTAGTGGAAATATGGGAGAAATGATGATCATATTAATAAAATTATTGCCTTGAAAGGGTGTATATGTGGAAGAGGGATCTAACAGAAAGAATTTTTTTAAGAAGAACTGTACACCAAGCTTTAGTTTGTTTATAATGTTGTGGAAGGAGTAGTTAAATATTAATCAAGAAAAATGCCGCGAAATGGGACAGTAAATTTTTTGAACAACATTTCTTCCTAGTCTTGGAGAGGGAAAAATTTGGGCCATCATAATTTTCTTCTTTTATCTTTCTTCAGTTTCTTCGGGTTATGGTGACTTATTTTTCAAGTTCCTGGTTTACATCATCTGTGCTACTTATTCATTCTGCTTTTTTTCTGAAAATTCCCATGGAAGGCTAATGTAATTTTCTCTCTACCTCTTTTCTCTTGCCCCTTCTGGAGGCTTTTAAAGTTGAAGGAACAAAATAGCCATGTACAACCAGTACCTTCTTATTTCAGAAAGATTACTATTCATAGCTGGAATTAAATATGCACAAGAGACAATCATTGACGTTTTAAAATATATATAACACATATATATAGATATATATATAGGTATAATAATAAGAGAAGAGAATATTTAAGATTTTTCAGATGAAAGAAAAATCTGTGGTTGTTCCTTTTATTGTTGATTTTTCAGTTGTTGTGGGGGTTTTTTGGTGTGCAGGTAAACACTCAAGACTTCAGAGGCATTGTTCGGGAAGAAGCTGTTTTGTATCTCTTAGAAATTCCCAAAGGTGAAACTGTGACGATTTTGGCTCAAAGCAAATATGAAGGTAGGTGCTTTGAAAAAAAGAAGTGTGCATATCTGTGAATCTTTTAAGCTGTGCTTTGTCAGAGAAGCCACAAATAATACCTCTTGTGCTTATTTTTATAGCATTTTAGTTACTCTCCTTTTCACTTGTTGAGAAGATAGCTGTATTCCATACATACAAGGCTGCATGTGTGATGTGTTTATCAGAATACTTCTCCCTGTCTTTTATTATTAGCAAATAGCAACTCTTAATCCTGAAAAGTGGTAAGGTACACAGGTGCTTTTTCTTCTACTTTTCTGTCTGTAGCAGCTGGGAGAAGATCTGCTGTGCCTTGGCAGTCAGAGAGATTTGGTCAGCAGAAAATGGACATGTTTTATTCATGAGCAGTTAAGGAGCAAGCAGAGCTTCTTGGTTTCCTTTTGGGAGACACAGCCTCCTGCAAGATTGTAGTAGCATAGCTGCCTTTTGCATTTGGAATGTGCAAGTACCTCCTTCCCTGGAGCTGTAAGGGCTGTGCACCTACAAGTATGGAACACTCCTGATAAGTGTGTGTCGGGGGATCAATGTCTGAGTTTTCACATCTTTCTGAGTTGACATTTAGAATTTCAAAGCTGCATTCGATAGAACCACAGCTTAATCTTTCTTTCAAGTGTAAAAAGATATAAACTAAAAGGGAGGTCTTGTTTTAGTCTACAGAGACATCATGGCCTGTGGCAGAGGAGATTCATTCTTCATCAGGAGTCACTTTGAATGTGAAAAAGAGTCACCACAGAGCTTAGCATTCACCAGAGGGGAGATCTTCAGAGTAGTTGATACGCTGTATGATGGCAAACTGGGAAACTGGCTGGCTGTGAGAATTGGAAATGAACTGGAAAAGGGCCTCATTCCAAATAAGAGCAGGTAAGGTGGAACCACATCTTCCTACCCATTGTTAGAAGTAAGAGTTTTTCCCCCCACCAAGTCATTTTTGCCTTCTGTGTCACCTTTCTTCCTTTTTTCCCCTCTACAAAATGAATAAATTGTTTTGTCTTTACTTTTACAAGAATTGTATCTGTAAAAACTGCAGATTTTAGACCCATGGCACTATGCAAGGAGACAATGAGAGAGGGTGGTGTTATCTACATACCAGGTCATGTATTTGCAGCAGACCTAGGGCTTCTGTCTCAACAATCAACCAAGCTTTGAGCAGTAGCTGCTTCAGTCCTCTTTCAGAAAATGTGTGGTGGGACCTATTTTTGTTTCGTGTTTTGCTTTTTTTCTCCACCTTCTTTTTTATCTGTCCACCCTTACCAAATCAAGTCAAAGCAAACAAAAGCCCCCAACCAAACAAAAAAACTAAACAAACAAAACCCCTTAACTTAGGAAGCTCGTGACTCTTGGTTTAAGAATACTCTGATGATTAATCTTTTAGAAAAATTTCAGTGCTTGAATTTCTTATGCATATCTTATATGGACAGTGCTCTAAGTATTTATTGTAGACTTTTTTTTGGGGGGGGTAGCTGTAGTCTATATTTTTGTGTGGAATACTGAATGACTACAGCAACATTTTTGCTTAAATATGCTTTCCTAGTGACAATTCATGGGATGTAATAATAAGTGTTCAAATGTATGCAATGCATAAAAATATTAAAATTAATCAGAATAAAAAACCCAACCCTAAAACCACAACCAGACTGTAGCTGAATTTTTAGACTGTAGCTTTTAAGTTCTTGAGTGTGGTCGTGATTTTGTGATGGAAGAAAAAGCTTATGAAAGTGTATTTCATAACTTGGTACACACAAGTTATGAAATACACTTCTTATGTGACTCCTCTGTCTCTTTCCTGGTAAATACATTTTCTCCTCTCTGTTAACTGATCTGACCAAACCAGCCTTTTCTTTCTGTGCTGTAGTGACTTACCTTGTGAGGCCTAATGAAGAAGAGAATAGGGACAATCATTTCTTAGGCCTTCTGTTCTGAGTTGCCCGCTCTCACCACCTCTTTGCATTTGCATTCGCATTCTTTTATTTACACTTGTGTAAGTGACCAGTTAAAGATCTCAGGACTCCTTCCTGCCCAGCAGCTTGTAGCTGTGGAGCATTGTTCTGAGAATGTGTTTGCTGAAAGGCAAAGGTGCCTGGACTTGTCTGCTTTTACCTCCACTCCTTCCTATCTATCTGGCAAATCATCTGTGCAAATTCAAGATCCATTGTTTTTCAGTGAAAGCACCCTTGCCCTTGACTGGTTCTGAACTCTCTGCTTTCTCTGTCAGAGCTGAACAGATGGCCAGTGTTCAAAATGCCCAAAAAGATGGCTCAAGTGATAGGGCAGATTTCTGGAGAACACGTGGCCAGCGGTCTGGAGCAAAGAAGAACCTGAGGAAGAGCCGTGAGGATCTGACAGCTATTGTATCTGTGAGCACAAAATTCCCAGCTTACGAGCGCGTCCAGTTGCGTGAAGGTAGGTGGGACTGCTTTGAGCTGTCCATTTATTGCTGGCAGCTTTGGTATCCGAGTGTTTGGTCAGCTGAAAAAGTGATTTCTAGCGATGTTAAATTAGAACAACAGGAAGGGATGACATTTTTCTCAGAATGGAGATTTCTGGAGGCTACTAATTATTCTATGAGAAAGCTTTTTTACCCTTTTAAACTGCTGTTGTTCTCACTTGCTTCCAAATCACACCTGCCAGTTTTAAGGTTTAAAATAAAAAAGGGATGATGAAACAGCAGGGCTTTCCTTGTTTCCTCAGACTCTTCTTTTCTAGCTCTGAAAGTACAAGCCATATGCTCAGGCTTCCTAAATAGCTTTTTAACAGTAGATTCAGAGCAAATGGAACCCAAGTATTTTCAATGGTCCAAATGTAATCATGGCTCATGTGTTCTGTCTCCATGACTGTAAACTAGCTATATTGCTAGTGATGAGCAGATCAAGCTGATTTTCTGGGTAGTAGCAATGACTGTATTTTGGAACAAAACAAACAGTAAAGAATATTTTAAAGGAGATCCCAGATGCCAGGATGAAGACTTGGGGTAATGGCATTCTCCCATTAACTCTGAGAACTGTGTTTGCACTTGTTTCAACAAGAGCAATAACATAGTTTTACATTTCTTTGCTTCTTCAAGCTGCGTTGCATTTGAGTCTTTATTCACACCGTTCACTCAAGGTTCATGGAGTGTTAATGGATGGAAAGATAAATGAAGATCTGCTGTATATTTTCAGATTTAGAATCTTCTAAATACAATGCCATTAGAAGGAATAAGAGCTGTTAAATCAAAACAGTCTCTTACTTTCCTAGCTGGTAAAAGTAGTTTTCTCTATCATGCTGTTGCACAAACCTCTGAGAAATAGTTTTTTAAAACATATTTTTAATACCATCAACTTAATTATTAATTTTGCATAGTAAATTGGAGTTTTGTCTTTTATATATAAAACCAGTCTTATCAGATTTCTGTTTTCTCCAAATATTTTTCTTTCAGCTGGTTTTAAGAGACCTGTGGTGATATTTGGCCCTATTGCTGATGTCGCTATGGAGAAGTTGTCAGCTGAGTTGCCTCACCTGTACCAGACAGCAAGTAAGTTGTCCTCGTAGTGTCTTTTTCATCCTTAAATGGGAGAATGGATAACTTAATGATCACAGCTGCCTGGCCACTCTAGTCAAGCTAAAACGTTGTCTTTGCAGAGACAGAGCCCAGAGATGCAGGTTCGGAGAAGTCAACTGGGGTAGTGCGCCTGAACACTGTGAGGCAAATCATTGAGCAGGTAGGGCATTCCTTGAAAACTGCTTGTGCTCAAAGGCAGGGCGTTTGGTTTGTTTGCTCCTAAAACTTCCAGGGTACTCAAATTTTCACTGCATCTATTTCTGTAATAAGCTTAATCATAAAACTATTTTGAAGTTGTTCGGCACCAATTTTGGTAATTTTTATGGCTTTGAACCTGATATTAGAAATTATGTTTTCCTTCTTAAGTCTGTTATAAATTTGGACAGAGGAGAATCTGTTTTATTTTATGCTTTCTGAATTTGCCAGAGGCTTTACACTCATGCAGTGCTCAACTGGCTCTTAACACTCTAAATGTGGTGTAACTGTGGGAAAACATTCCTCAAGCTGTGGTCTTATTGAATACAAATATCCTGGTTTTCCTAGGATCCATGTTCCAGTCACCTCCACTTGTTCCCACATGCATCACATTGACTGGCCTTTCTTGTTAACAGGACAAACATGCTCTGTTGGATGTCACTCCTAAAGCAGTGGACCTGCTAAATTACACCCAGTGGTTTCCAATTGTGGTCTTCTTTAACCCAGACAGTAAGCAGGGTGTGAAGACCATGAGACAAAGGCTGTGTTCTACATCAAACAAGAGCTCGAGAAAACTTTATGAGCAAGCAAACAAACTCAAGAAAACTTGTTCCCACCTCTTTACAGGTAAGGAAGAATGTTTGTTTAACCTTCCTAAGAGAGTAGTGTATGGTTCTGTGTAAGTCTCAAGACATCTACTTATTACTCTGCATATTAACTTATGCAAGCTGGAACTAAAAGTAATGAATAATGTTTTTTCAAAGTTTTTCAAAGTTCCTTGTTCTACCAAATTCTAATGCAGAAGAAATTGTGAGCTGATGTACTGCTATTAAAAGATAAGTGATTTAATAAGCTTGGAAATGGACCAACAATAAAATAAAAATACCATGCATCTGTCAATGATCTAAATGAAGTGGCTATTTAACATTCTCACATACCTAAACTGAAAAGTGTTAAACGGCAAAGAATGGATAAAGGATTGCATTGCATTTATGTTATAAATACACCTTTTCCTTCAATTTTTACAGCAACCATTAATTTGAATTCAGCCAACGATAGCTGGTATGGTAGCCTGAAGGATACAGTTCAGCAACAGCAAGGAGAAGCAGTATGGGTTTCAGAAGGAAAGGTAAGCACTCTGTCCATACTCTTTGAAGCTATACAGATGTCTTAAAGTTATCTCTTATAAAGAGATCTTGTAAAGTTATCTCTTTTATCCAGTAAAAATTGTCCAAAATTTCATTTGCCAGTGGTTGATAGGCTAGGTTAGACAAATAGTCAGTGATATATGTCTGTAACAAAAAACATTTATTATTCTTTCTGTTACACTTTGGAGCTATCATCACTAATGCTTTGGCTAGAGGAGAATGATGATGAGGGATAAACTTTCACACGACTTCTTGTTGTGATTCTGCATCAAGTTTCTTTCAGTTCCATAGAGCCATTCTTAATAAGTTGGCCTGATGTTGAGTCTTAACTAGACTTTAATTCTAGTTTATTTAATCCGTGTTCCTTCCTTCTCACTGGCCTTTCTCCAGATGGATGGCATGGAAGATGATGCAGATGACCGTATGTCCTACCTTACTGCCATGGGTGCTGACTACCTGAGCTGTGACAGCCGGCTCATCAGTGACCTGGAGGACACAGATGGAGAAGGTGGAGCCTACACTGACAATGAACTCGATGAGCCCTTGGAGGAGCCAAGGATTTCATCTGTTAGCCGATCCTCTGAACCTGTGCATCACGAGGAGGTGAGATGGTTGGATTTTTCAATAACACTGAATTTTGGGCTTTCCAAAAACCATTTATGTATGGCGTAAAATCAGAGAGTTTGTTTTTTAATGGCAGCTTTAACTTGCTTCTGATAGTGTTTTAGAGCTACACTGTGAAGGGGAAAAATTATAATAGATCTACTTTTCTGCCTAACTTCATAGATTTCCTGATGATGTCTCATCACCTTGAACTTTTAAATTAGATTTGCAGTGATTGTAGTCAGGCTGCTGGCAATCTTTTAACTCCTGGTTACTGTTCCCAAAATTGTAAACTTGAGAGAGAGGAAATATGATTGAATTTTAGTGGCTACTGCAATGATTTTATCTCTTATTTTCTTTTATAGAGTTTAAAAAAATTTACTCCAGAACCAAGGGCACAGTTGAGAAAAGCTGGTAGCAGGGAGATCCTTAGAGAACCGAGTCCACCTCCAGCATTCAAGCCTGAACCACCTAAGGTGAGTTTGTAGAAGCAAATCTGAATACAAACATCCTGTTTCTGGAGAGCTCTCCAGGGTAGCACATTGGAAAGAGCAATAGACATGGTCAGAGACTAGAAAACATTCTAAGTGTGGACAGAAGAAAAGTGTTGTAGGATCAAGCAGAAAGAAGACTTACTGGATAACAGTTCTTCTCAAATGCATGTGATCTCTAATATATAATTTCCATATGGATTAAGAAAATGAACTCCTTTTTGTATCTAGTGACAAACTGAGAGGCACTTTTATAGCTCAGCAAGATCAAAAGCAGGCTAATCACCAGGAAAAACATATCTGATGGCTGTTACAGTGAAGGACAAAATCGGAATCTATCACCTAACCATTGCTAGAAATTTATGTTAACTGTTCAGTCAAACATTGCTCAGGAATGATGCAAGAGGGAAAAAATTACAGTGTTTGGACACTAAATTCTATTTTAGAAATTTCTGAATTCACCTGATCCTGAAGTACTTTCTTCGTGAGGAAAATGTACCCTCATATACTCTAAATATTCAAAATACAGCCCAAGTGTGCAGGGCAGAGGAGAACATGCACAGGGAAAACAAAGGCTGAATATAAAACAGAATTGGGTTCTGTGCGCTTCTAAATTTTAGGTCATGATACTCCACAATAAGTAGTAGTGAAAAATTATTTGGAGCATCAGTTTTCTCTGTGCTGTGCTCCAACACACCTGTGTAGCTCTGGTAATCTGTAACAAGTAGAACAAACAAGTCTAAATGTCTATAGGCTGATGTGTAGTCTATGAGCTTATGACCAAAGTTTTGCAGCAGCTCAAATAGCTTTCAAGTGTTACATCATATGAAGACTGACCCTGTTAAAAACATGGGCAAAGTACTTTAAGGTAAAGACCTCTTTTGAAACTAAAATTATACAGTTGCTGATGTAAACTTTGTGGGTTTTACACTTGCAGGGAAAATTACAAAACAAAGAGGATCCATATGACTTCCCCAAGAACTATGATTCCAAACCGAGTAATGTTGCTGTCAGCAGTGAGACTTCAACTGTATCAGCTAAACCAGCACCACCACCTGTTTCTATGAAACCTGCCTTTGGGCGTCCCATTCTGAGAAACTCTCAGCCAGCAGTCCTGCCTGCAGAGGAGGAGGAGGAGGATGAGGCAAAGTTGGAAGAAGAAGGAAGCGAACAAGAAAATACTCCAAAATCAGTACTGAGGAAAGTAAAAATATTTGAGGAGATGGATCACAAAGCAAGGATGCAAAGAATGCAAGAGCTACAAGAGGCCCAAAATGCCAGGGTATGAAGAGATGCATTTCCCCCTCCCATACTTTGTGACCTATAGAACAGCCAGAGTCCTGAAAACTAAAATCCTGCCCTTTGGGAAACCACACACAGAGACATGTTCTCAGTTGTTGCTTTTATATATAGAAAGAGGTTGTATTTTAAGGCTTCCTATTGTAACTATAAAACCCTGACTTCTAATAATCCTATTGCTTTTGGCAATCCATTGTTCTCAAGTATTCTTTGAATTACGACTGTGGCAAAACATTATATAATTGTAGGAATGTCAATAGGACGTTCGTGCTTTAATTGTTTCAGATGAAGCAGTGACCTGCTAGATCTGAGATCCTAATCTAGGATTCCTAATGGAAGAGTTAAAAAGAAGTTATTTTCTTCTGTTTCTTTTAAAGCTTGAAATAGCCCAGAAGCACCCGGATATTTATGCTGTCCCTGTCAAAACACAGAAGTCAGAACAGAGCTGGCCCCAGCCAATGAGGTAAGGTGTATCCAGTTCCAAGCATTCTGTCTTGATCTTGACTTTGCTGGGAGGAGGAAAACTGTTCTTGCCAGTTTCTGTTCATATAAGTCGTCCTGCCCTGGAATATAATTTTGTTGTGGTGCCCCAAATATGATTGTAAAGGTGGGGCAAAATTTTGATGAACTCTTCAGTGAACTCATTTCAGGATTTTTTTTTATTTCAGTTCATTTATTGTAAGTTCATTTATAGTCTTAGAGTCATCTAGGACAAAACACTATATTCTTTCACTGAAATATTTGCAGAACCGCTTTTTTGCCCCAATCAATATTACAAAAGCTGGCCTGCCTTCATGTCCGCTGATGTCCATTCTACCTATGCTAAATACTTGATGACTGTTAGTCTATCCCAACAAATATTTGCTGTTCTAGTAACACTTAATTACTTAAATGCTTATTCTTTACAGATATGTTGTGTGGCTAGGTAAACTAAGGATGAAAGTTGTCTCAGGTGACCCCAAATCTCATGAAAGTAGTATTCTTCCATTAAAATTCAGTGAGTTCTGGATGGGTTGACCATTGCATCATCTTACCCTACACACTGCACATTTCTGTGTTGTGAGCAGTCACTGATGCAGGAGCTAACACACTGTATTGTATCCACTGTATGATGGATTTTGTTTTCTGCTCTTCAGGACTCTTCGTTTTTTCTTGCATCTTAATAATAGCCAATAGAAATAGAACTATTTTTCCTAGCAAATAAAATGCTTTGAAGTCACAGTAAATAATCTAAAATGCAAAGATGGAAAACTGTTGTTTTCTGGATTTCTTGGCAGGTTCAGAAAAGCATACTTTTTTATATAGCATTGGATGCTTTACAAAGGTTATGAAAATTATTCTTTCATCACATTTGTCAAGTGTTTGCTTACATGTAGAAATCAGTCTACATGTAGAAATAAGTGTTGATGGATTTTTACAGGAGTGTTAGTGATTGGCCTAGAAGGGAGTATTTAAGCCCTGGGAGAAAGATGTAAGGAGAGTACCATCTTGTTTTTCCAGAACATGCCTTGCAAAAATCATAGAGTTTGAAACTGAGGAAATACCTTTCCTTGACAGTTTCTATTTTCTATGTCTGCTTATGTCACATCAAATATGTAGGACCACAATGTATAAAAAGCAAATGTGTGGGTTATTTCTGCCCACTTCTAAGGCTAAGAGCCCTAGTGAGAGCCTTGAGTGAAAAGGCTGCCAGTTTAAGAAATGTCACGTGAGGAATCTTTGGACTTTGAGACAGAAGACTGTGGATGCAAAAGAAGAAGGAGGCATAAAAAAAAATCTGTGCAAAACTAATTAAGGTAGATGTCAGCTGGGGTAGTAGCAAGGCTGAAAATCTCTCTGCTTAGGGAATAGAGTGCTGTAAAGCTATTGGTGTCTCTGTCTGTGCAGGGAGTTTAAAATTTTAAATTTGGCATTTTTCCAGGTAGATTGAGTACATAATATCTGAGCATCATCCTCCAGCTTTATGGAAATAAGATGCCTCTCCAGACAGGTTTACCATGCAGTTTTTTATTGGCTAGAAGGAGTTTGCTCCATCTGCCTCTCTAAGCCGTGTGTGGCCATGAAGCAGATACTGAGCGCACCTGTTTCTTCAGCTTTTCATAATGGAAGTAGACATGATGTGCTTCTCTTTCCCTGTTGTGCCCCGTTAGCTCCAGGCCCCCCGAACCCCAGAAGCCTCCAGTGAGACCGTACCTGGAGAACCGTGCCAGCTACGGCAGCGAGGCAGAGGAGGAGGAGGAGGAGGAATACCGCCGGCAGCTGGCTGACCGCTCCAAGAAGGGCTACTACGGACAGCTCTCCAGATACAGGGACACAGAACTGTAGGCTTGCTGGCTCTCTCGAGGTTTCTTCCTTCGCAGCCAAAGTGGAGCAGTAGTTAGTCTTGGAAAGCTGTATTTTTTCTGGGGGTGGTGTTAGAGGGTACGCTACTCGACTCAGACATATCTATACACTGGAACTGGAAGAGTTCATTTTTTGGGGATATTATTTTGTCAGCGTCTATGAAAAGAAATCACTATTGCCTGAATGCTGTTGCCTGTTTTACAAGGACCAAATCCTTAAAGTTTGTGTTAATTCTTGGTATTTTCATTTTTTAATATAAGCCCCTTTTTTTCCTTTTTATTAATGCTGCCTTTTTGGACTGTTCTGCTATGTTATGAAAGTACGATCCCAGAGATACACTTCCTAATGCAATAGAACTAAATGTGAAAGTGTATTTGAAGAATAGTAAGTGCCTTTAACAAGAAGCATCTGAAGCTGTTTGTTTCAACATCTGACACTTGGTGCAAAGCCATAACACACTAAAAAGGGGATTGACTGTTTTACCTATCTTTATTTTTTATCAGTTTCACAGTAACAATTTTCCTTGCATGTTATTTTTCTAAGTTCATAGATGCATATGCAATATTCATAAACACTGACTGTACATATTAAAGGTGCAATTGGTGGTTGGAAAAGACCAGGATGTGCTTAAACAGAGAAAACGGTGTAGAAAATTCAGTCACATATTAAAATTTACACAGACTGCAAATAATAAAGTATATATTCTAGACAAACCTTGTGTATCTCATTTTTCTTTTCATCAGTATTAGTCCAGAATTGCTGGCTTCCATGAGTAGTAAACTGTTTCACTTCAGGGTCTCCTCTCCTTCTGTTCAAGTAACTGGGAAACATCACTGCTGATGTGCTTCACACTGTTTTGAACATCATTTTAAAATCTGCTCTGATTTAAAACTGGGGCAAAACTGTGGAATTCCTGCAAGGGAATTTCAGAACATTAAGTTTTGCCTCACCATTTCTGCTCTTCAGCCTTATACAATAAAATTTGTGAAAGTGTCATAGAAAAAAATTTCTTTGGATCATACAATATGAAACATGGTTTTCTAATGGCCTTCTAAAAATAAAATGCCTTCTAAGCCCAACCATTATATTCTATATTAGGAGAATGTTCTTCAGCGAGAGGGTGGTTCAGCACTGACTGGAACAGCTCCCCAGGGCAGGTCACAGCACCAGCCTGACAGAGCTCAAAGAAGCATTTGGACAATGTTCTCAGTCAGGTGTGACTCTTGGGGATGGTGCTGTGCAGGTCAAGGAGCTGGACTTACTGATCTCGTGGCTCCCTTCCAACTCAAAGTCCATGATTCTGTTACACTCTCTTAAAAAAGGGAGAATTTTCTCGTTAAAGCAATAGGATGAGGAAACTTGTGCTGCTCAGATTAACATAATTTAGTCCACCACTGGACCATGTCCCTGCCACATCTACATGTCTTTCAAATTTTTACAGAGATGGTGACTCAGCCACTTCCCTGAGCAGTTCTAATGCCTGACAATACTTTCTATCAACAGATTTTTCTTAATACCCAGTCTAAACCTCCCCTGGTGCAACTTGGGTCCATTTCCTTTTTTTTCTGTCACTTGTTACCTGGGAGAGGAGACTGACCCCAACCTCACTGCAACCTCCTTTTCCCCAGACTAAATACCCCCAGCCACTCCTCAGAGGACTTCTGATCCAGAGCCTTCCCCAGCTGTGCTGCCCTTCTGCAGTGCTCAACACTGCAGCCCCTCAGTGCCCGTCCTGCAGTGAGGGGCCCAGAACTGAACGGAGCCCCCGAGGTGTGGCCCCAGCAGTGTCAGGTACACGGGGACAATCCCTATCTGGTCCTGCTGGCCACGGTGCCACTGGCCACCTGGGCACAGCTGGCTCGTGTTCAGCCACTGCTGACCTGCACCTGTTTTCCAGCCACTCTGGCCTCAGCCTGTGGCACTGCTTGGAGCTGTGACCCAACATGAGGGTCGCATTCACAGGGGTATTCACATTAAACCTAAATAGCCTTGCCCATTGATCCAGCCTGACCAGATCCTTCTGCAGAGCCTTTCTACCCTCGAGATGATCAACACTCATTCCCAACTTGGTGTCACCCACAAATTGAGGGAGCACTTGATCCCTTTCCAGACCATTGATAAAGAAGACACCGCTATAACACAAGTATGTTATATGAATATATAGAATGCATGAAGACATATGGATTTAAATGCGATGTAAGCGAGCTAAGGGGTCGCTCTCCTCGAGAGGCTGTTGGAGGTGGGTCCGCACTGAGCGAGCGGGATTGCTGCGGCGCAGGGACTGTTCCCAAGGCGGGGACACTCATCCTGTGCCCGCAGCTGGGAGCGGGAGGTGCTGGCGACACCCGCGGGCTGCCAGCGGAGCCGCCCGGCTTCCAGC